>QKQZ01051758.1:0-13157 GCA_003595255.1 Solenopsis fugax
CTCAGACCCGCAAATGTGTTTCCGTATTTTACAAAATCGGTGTGTTTAAGGGTTAATAAGACAACATTAAAGACACTATTATGAATTATTTATTTATAGATACATGAAGAATCATCTCTCTCCTCTGTTTCGGCAAAATCTGCTGTAACACTGACCGAGTTATTAGGAAAATGTAGAGAAAAATTGGATGCTTGCTCTCACGAATTAACAAAACTTAAAAGTGCTGTATATTCAAAAGAAAAACTTGTAAGTTATATTTATTATTTGTATGTTGCAAAATTATACAATTATAAATTATGTGATATATATATATATATATATATATTTGTTTTCTACTTTATTTCTGAAGAAAATTAGATTCTTTCTCATTAATAATTACATATGAAAGCATTACACAATTGAATGTAAAACAAAGAATTAAAATCATTTTAGTTAGAAAATATGGAAGAAGTTGTACGGATACAACGGAACTCACTAACAATGAGCCAAGAGGAAGTAAAAGATCTGCATCAAAAGTTGCAAGATAAGGTAAATTAAGTAATACACATTGTAAATAATAAGCAGAAGAAATATTATATTGTATAACAATAACTTTTAAATTGAAGATATAATCGTGCGTTTTTTAATTGAAAGCTTTGAATTATCGCATTATAATTATTTACAATGTAATTTTTCAATGTAATTTTGTGTATTAACGAACGACACGTTAATTAAATGTAACCACAGAGTTTTTGCATACTTTTCAAGAATGAAATTTGGAGGTATGTATGGTATGGGAATATAAAAGAGAACTTTTTATAGATAGATAAACAAGGCCTTACAATTGCACAATATGAAAGAGAGAAGAATGAATTGCTGAAACAGGTTTGTTCTTTCTTTTTGCCATCGTGCTTAACTGTATGATAAGATTTATTTTCTAACATTACGCGATGCGTTGCAGAATGAACTTCAAATACAAACTATCGGGCACTTACAAAATGCCGTTGTTGAAGCTAAGCGAAATTTGGATCAGATGACTCATAAAGCGATGAACGATGTGAGTGAGCTGAGACCTACGATATCGTCTTCAGCCTTTAGCCATAGAAACGTGCATGATGTTTAAATATGAATTATAAATAGATTAAAATTGCCATATAGCTTTTGCGTCAACATGTATTTATTACAATTGTAAATATTGTCGATATATAAATGCTTATTAAAAAGATGATCCCTGAATATATAAACTATCTTTTTGTCTTTGATATCTTTAAATTTACGTTGTGACATTGCAAATGCAAGGAATATGTGTCATGCATGTCGTGTGCTCGTTTAATTAAATTATTTTGAAAACAAGTAAAGTTTAAATCTAAAGATTTAAACTCTCAAGTATAAAATAATATTCAACGAAGTAATAAAAGGATTTTGTTGAATAAGAGTAAAAAAAAACAGTTATTGATGCGACTTCTTTAAAATAAATTTGAACTAATTTCTGAAGACAATTTAAAATAATTTTAAAGAAATCATGCACAAATAATTGCATTTTTACTCTTGCGTTTACTTCCGTTTTACTTTTGTAACCTTTTTGTTGCTTTGTTAAATATTAAAACATTAAAATCTTTTGTGATATATTCGAATATTCTCATTTACGAAGTGACAAGAGATTGTGGCATGTACAAGTGTAACATGCTGTCTGAATTAACAAGTGCCCTGGATAATCGAGTTGTAGCTGTTGCATTTTGCAGTTAACAAAATAACATGAACTACGATACGTGCGTGAGTGTTCTCTGCTTCTAAACTTTGAAAGCGGATCATACGGTAAATGCATTGTAGGTATCTTTACAACTTTGCAAGAAGGATGAAATTATACGTCAGCTAATGATGCGCATTGATGAAACGCAAGATCAATATAACGAATGTTTCACAGAGGTAAATAAAAATTATTTGTATCAACCAGAAAAATTATTTCTCGATTGATTAATTAACACTTGTTCTTTGTAAATATTGTTAATCTATATTTTTATTATGTAAAGGCAACTAAGCAGGACATGCTATTGGACTCGCAACGAGATGCTATTGAAAGTCTCCATAAAAAGATTCATTGTCTGGAGTATGATAAACGTTTAATCGCTACTACATTACATGCAATATATTATTCAATTTTAAGCGAAGTACAGGTATATATTTTTTAATCTGAATAATTTTGAATAAATATTTGTATAATAATGAGAGCTCTTCTGTAATTTTTCAATAAAGAAATGTGCATGTCGAATAAGTGTTGTTTTCTAAAATACGTAAAAGTTAATAAACGATTTAAAAAGTTGCGTTGTATAGAACGGTGTATTTATATGTATTATATGCTTACTATACTAATTTAATATAACATTTAAAGAATTGAAAGAGGGATCCTTTAAGAAAATGTTATTTTTAGGAGCAAATACGCAATCATGTAAAGGATTTCCAGGAACTGAAATGGGAGGTATGTTACTAGAAATACTCACGTTCTCATTGATATTTCGGATTTCCGTATATATTTCGAAATATATTTTGTTACAGATGGATACTTTTATTCAGATGAAGAATTACTCCAAAAACAAATATGCAAACAGATCGTGCGCAATATATCTTGAAGATAAAAACTGCGATACTCGAGATTTGGAGTACGACTCAAACATCATTACGTATGGGATATCACACATGGAAGAACGTTCAAGTAATTCATCATGTATAAAACAAAATCTAAGCTTTCAAGAAAAAATACAAATTTACAAAATGCAAATTAATTAACATTTTAGATAAAGAAGCGAAGACTATCGCTCAGATACAACAATTAAAAGCAGAGTTGCAGAAGATGAAAGATACCGAGTGCGATTTAAGATGCGAAAATGAGCAACTTAAAACCAATATACAGCATCACATATCAGAGACCGACAGTGTAATGAAGAAACTAGAGCGTATTAAGCAGAAGGAAACTGAATATGAGGAACTTTTATTGAAACTAGAAGATGGAAAAAAAGAGGTGATCACATTTAAATTTCTGTTTTTACACTAGTTTTTAAAATTATTTTATATTGTATTTAAATTATCTTATTTTTCATGATATCAAAACTTATGTGTCTGTTTATCAAATCTATTATTATATTTATCAAATTGTTAAAAAAAATTTCTAGATTAATATCTTAAACAATCGAATCACCAGTAGCGAAGAAACTATTGGACATCAATCTGACGAAATTGAAGTACTTCGGAAAAGATTACTCGCGAAAGATCAACAAACGGAGGAGAATTTATCCGAATTGAATATATCGGAGCACGAAATGCTGACCGTTCTATGTGACCGAATATATTCTTTGAAAATTCTACTGCAAGAGAAATCGGATAATATGGTTAAATTGCAAGCAGATTATGAGTTGCTTAAGGTATGTACATAATTATATCAACATTTAATATATATAATAGAATAGAAACAATTTACATCTATTGAGATATTAATCACATCTCTGTTCCAGAATGAAAATTCTATATTAAAGAATCAGAATGACATTATTGAAGTTCGAACCAAAGAAGATATCTTACAGTTGAAAGAGAAGGTAATGTACACATAACAGTTTATATATTTTTGTTTAAAAAATCATGAATATTTTATTACTTTTTTGTGAAACTTATTTAGCTCAAAGAGACACGAATAAAATTGCGCCGGGTAGAAGACAATTATCACCAAATGACAGAAGATTTCAATAAGGTTCAGAAACAACTAATGTCCGTAACAAAACGAGAAGTTGATTTGCAAGAATCGTTAACGATTATGGTAATGATTATGGAACAGATTTTATTGTATTTTTATATATTAAAAAATTATGTGTTATTTATAAAAATTATTTATTTTATTTTTAGGAAAAAGATTATCATTCTAAGATTATAGAAGGAGAAAATGAAGCGGTTCATCTTCGCAATTTAGTGGACAGATTAAGCGAGGAATTGGAAGAGACTAGAACAACACTCGCAGCGAAAGATAGTGAACTTTGTCAAGCGCAAGATAAATGCAAGAGTTACGCTGATCATTTGGATAGCATACGTCAAGATGTGTGTTTATATATGTTACCTAATAATTTTCCATTAAAGTGATGATGAGTGAAATAAATCATTGATTTGCTGTTTTTAGCTTGAGAGAGAAAAAGAGGAATTAACGAAGGCCGAAAATGTAAACCGTGATTTGATTCAACAGTTACAGGGATACATGACAGAGAATTATCATCTCGATCGACAGAAAGTTTCACTCGAACGAAATAATTCTACGTACATAACTGAGGTACTCCTTTCTGTTTCTTGAATATTTCTTCATTTTCACTGCATTATGTATAATCATAATCAGTAGTCATCATTTAATCAATTTTAATTATATATATTTTTAATTTTATTATAACTCCTAATTCCAAGCTGCTTTGTTCATTAGTTACAAGATATGCGCAAATCCTTGCTCGAGTTGGAAAAAGAATGTCATTTGAAGGACTGCTCTCTAACATACATGTCGGCTGATTTAACTGAAACAGCTATAAGTAGATCAGAACTTTGCAAGGAATCTCAATATATAGTTACGTGCATCCGTGACTGCATGGAACAACAGAAAAAGTATAATAAAATCCTAGTGAAAAATTTGGAAAAGAAGCAACAGCTTCTAGTACAGCTTGCATTCGAAAAAAAGTAAGTACATAATATATTTAATCATTCAAAATATGCTTTTTGTAATTACTTAAAATCAAGAATGTTTTCTGTCATATACGTATATATATTTTTATTTCAATAAAAATTATATTTTTAGAGCTCTATTAATTAAAATCAGGAAAATGAAGAGAATTAATCTATTGGCACAGAGACAGAAAAAAACGCATAAGTTAATTGGTAGAAGTTTCAGAAAAACGCACATAAATGATGATATATTACCATTGAATTGTACAGATTTACGCAAGGTTGGTAACTTGTTAAAAAACAAAAAGGAAATCTTAGCACTGCTTAATATTTAACTGCTTCATGCTCGTATTTTTAGAGATATTCAGTGAAGCCAATCAAAATTGGTCGACGTACATCAACATGCGGCAATTCATGGTGGTTTCCTAAGATGGAACATTTAATAAATGAGGTTCGAAAGAACAATCGGTGGTGGAATGAAAATTTTAAGAACGAAACGGAATCGGACACTACATTAGAAGAAAACCGTGATTACGGTTATCAATCATCTTCTACAAGCAAATGAAAGAGAACAGGGGATTCATTTTGATAAAGACTGAAGAAACGGTATCAGAGGAGAAGAAATAGAAATTTGACGTGTTTGAATATGGAACGTAGAAATTTGTAACGCGATTTATGTTAATTTGTACTGCGTCTTCTTTTATAACTGTAAACGTAATTTTTTACATATACATATATATATATATATATAATATATTATCAAATGTAATCCTGTTTTTTTAAATAGACGTTTTTTGTGTAACGTGTGCGAGCATATCATTGCTCATTCATTTCTGTCATCCAATCGCATAACGATACAGTAATGTGTCGTATAAACGAGATGCAATAATACGATATTTTCTAAATATACTTTGCGAAAAAATTCAAGTGTCATTTCAGCTTCATTCGGCGTAAATATTTCTGCGCATTTTGGTGGATCCTAGAATTTTTAAATATGAAAGATAAATACTCGAAACGAAATTAATAATATAAAAATTAAATAAAAAATATTAATATAATAAAATACTCTATTATTTACCATAACAGTACATTCGAGAACGCGTTCGAAGAAATATTTGTACGCATCCTCAGCTGTGTTCCAATAATTTGCAATATAAAAATTATGAGTTAAAAGTATCAATTTCATAATTCTCGCAATTTGTTCGTCAGTGAATAAGTTCTCCCTGAAATATAAAAAATACTGTTTCTCTAAATTGTAAGCTGTTATGTAAATTACAAATGAAAAAAAGATATTAATTGCGATGATGATAATGTATGAAAGATAGAGATGCCCCATTTAATTAAGAATATGGATAAGCGTTAAATATTTTACTTGAAAAATTTGAAAGTTTGCCATAAAAGTTTTACAAGTATCTCTTTGTTTTTCTCTTTATATGGTAAATCAGATAAAATCTTTTCCTCTGAAAAAGCAGTGCATTTTTGTCATATATACGATAGTTTTGAAAATGTAGTACAGATGCAACGAATTATAATAGGCATCTATTTCCTACTATAATTTGTTGAATCTTATTATATTTTTATCAAGTTATATTATTGGCAATCCTAATAATTTAATCAAAATTCAAAGTTTTACCAAGAAATAGCAAAATTGATTTTCGATCTCCTTGCTTTCTCATATAAGCAACTTCTTCGGTCGTTATCAATTTAAAAGACAGATGACAGCATTGACTATGTAACAGTGGTGCACTGTGGAATTTCCAAGGTCCACATACGTCGTCATCTGCATTACTTTCCAACTCAGGCGTGGAACGTGGTTTCCTAGATAAAATTCTATCATTTGGAGTAGTGCGCTCGGATATAGACTTGCACTCTATATCTATTATCACATTCATTTTATCAGACTCGCTGTCACACACGTCATTCATTTCTACAACATATTCCATTATTCCAGTCTTTCGTAATGATCATATAGATAATTGGTAGCATGTCTACTGAAGACAGAAGTATATTAATATGATGTGTCGAGTGAATATATGAGTAAATCCATATATTAACAAAAAAGAATATCTTTAAAAAAAAAAAACAATAAATTGTCTAATTTGTCTGTATAGATCTGTTTTCTACAGAGTTCCGGTTCGAATAAATAGGCAATTATCAAGAGCCGTCGTAATATTCACAAGTTTATTCTTTTTGCCGTGTAATCATTTATAATTCATTATGAGTTGTCAATAAAATTAATATACAATATATTTTAGAGCAAGAAATTGTTATACGTGTTACAAACTAAGAAAGGAAATACATAGTAATAGCAGCAGGAATAGCCTCTCCTATCTTACAAGATCTCCGCGTGCCAAAAATTCATTAGATGTTGCATATTTTAAATGTATTGTTACTTTATCAGTAGTTACGGTAATATTAACGGTGTATTATATTTTTATTAATTATTATTATTTATTATCATTAGCATTTATATACTTATTACATATATAAATCATATTTATCTATATGATTTATAATATATAATGTGTATTTATATATATTTATATATTTATAACGAACACCGCCCATTACACTACTAGAATTACAAATGGGAGCTTTCTTTTTTACCACCTCTTAATAGATCTGATACTCAAAATAGATGATATATCGTCGATTACATTGAGACGCAGACAAATCACTCAAGCAAAATGTTTTGCGAATGTCCCACACTCAGTTCACTTCCCACTCTGTATTTTTCCCCTGTTGTGTGTCTTCCTCTCAAATTCATCGTAGCACACTCGTGGTGTACTTATCTTTGTAGATTATAGTACATATCTGTAATCAGAAATAGATAGCGCGTCTACTGCAACATTATTCTAAATACGTATAAACGCAGGTTTAATTAAAATAATTGGAAGTAACATCAATAGCAATTTAGCTTAATTAAAAGTTTTACAGAATGTCAAAACTACAAAATTGAGTCGATAACGTTGCATCAAAGTGTAAATTTTTTCAAATTAACAATTTACAACTTACCTAATTTATCAAGAATATTTCTGAGAAACAAATAATTTCCTCCGTAGAAATAAAACGGTAATAAATTATTGTTCAAATAGCGTGTATATTGTTAATAATTATTTTGAAGTGTAATGCAAAATGTACACTTACGAACGTAATAAAAAATCATCTTTTCCATTACATGTACGTAAATGATAAGGAGAATAAGTCACAATATACGATTCCATAATGTACTGTATTACATTTGTTGAATATCTACAATGCACAAGACCGTAACTACTATAAAACATTTTATTTGCCTGATGAATATTAAAAACTTCTCTATACAGGAATAATAGAACCTACCTGTGTGATTTTTAACAGAATATATCTAGATAATCGTATCTCATTAAAGCGGAAATGAGAATAAATATATAATTAGGATACAACAATATTGAGAGATTAAAGACAAGGATTGCACCCTGAGAATTTTTTTCATAACAATTTTTTAAATAACTTTACCTATTATTATTATTACAAAATAATATTTCAGATATACAATCCAATGATACGAATCATTGCACAGGAAATGGGGAGCATTATCGTAAATTACAAGAAACATTTCCACAAACTTGCACAATACATATATCATGCATATGTATTCTTGTAGCACCTTTATCAGTCAGAAATTAGTATCCTCCAAAAAGAAAGGAAACCTTTACAAATTTATAATATCTATAAACATATAGTGTCATGTGAACACTACAATGTGCCTAAGGGATATCTAGTGCCTTATATTAAATAACTTCTCTTTTCACGAAATTTTGAATAAAGTGCACTTATTATATAATTATGAATGAATATACAATAAAACGAAAGGAAACTAATAAAAGAATATTATGCTTTTAGACATAGATTACAACTTTTATACGCAAATGATGAAACTCTGACTTTAATAAAGCTGTCACAGTAATGTATAAATGCTATTTAAATCTAGTAGAAATACATTAAAAGAATATTAAAGGTTTGCTATTAAACGATTGATTAAGAGCGACACCATATAATATTCTTTGAATGCGACGATAAAATAATAAAAGATTTTGGCTAAAGAATTATTTCATAAGAGTATATGGAATCATTATATTAGATGTTTGTATTGAAATTTGTATCTATTGAACAAAGTTGGAACAAATATATTGCTAAAAGAAAAATTCGCCAAAAAATAAGTATAGATACATTATTAACATGGAAACATCATAAAATTTAGAATCGTTTTTTTCACATACATATTTTTGTGTAAACCATCTTTTAATTACAAGAAACCGTCAATGTTTTAGCTAAATATTATACAGCAATATTACAGTTACATTTATATCCTGCATATTATAAATTTGATGGTCATATTTATATATTTATATATATATTGGATCTTACTTTCAATCCGAGCTCTTTATTTTTTCGTCTATATATTTCAGCCTGCCTTTTATTTATTTACTGTTCTAGTAAATAATAAAGAAGACAAAAATCGAAAGAGAGAGAAAGAAAGAAAATTATACGCTATAAAAAATATCATAAACATAACAAGAAATATAATATACTCTATGAAAACTGCACGACTACTCAGATATCCCGTTATTATGATGCTAATACAAAAATCTGCAAAAAGCATTTTAAAGTGCAGATATGTCTACTCTACGCAATATCAAATTGATATATTCCCGTTTCCCCCGTTCTTCTTTTTGATCGCGCTTTTTTCATTATATATTCTAGTATTATAAAAATATGTTGTTACACTGAATATGCGTGTTTGATTCATAACATATTCATTAGGCATATATCAAATATTTGCTGGTTTCTCTCATCAGTGGAATAATATCTCTCATCAATTTAATTAATTTTAAAGATAATATATATATTCAAATAATGTAAAAATATAGATACGAATATATTGTGAGACACATACGGATTTAGATAATCACTTGCAGCAATTGCCGGTTGCTGCCTTTTGCCCATCTGACTCGACTAGTCGACGGCCTTGACCACTCGTACTTGCACTTCCTGATTGTTCGTTTTTAGGAAGCTTTTTAGCTGTAAAAATAATTGTCTCGCTGTAGCAAAACTGTATCAATGTTTTTTAAAATTGACACTTTAAAATAGTTTTCAAAAATATTTTTTATTACTGTTCGACATAATGTATTATCAGCAGATATAAAGTTGCGATTACCATGCATTTTAATTAATGATAACGCGTAACACAAGATGGAATAATATTGCTGATTGCGTACTTATATTATCAAATAAAACGAGAAATTTTAACAGCGTTTAAAGCTCAACTAATAATACATATGACTTAAAAGTATCAACGTTACTTTTACTTAATTTTTATGCAGTTATTCATAATAATGTATAATCCAATTTTGACACAAGAAAAAAGATATGTAAAACTCACCAATTGCAAGGAATATGTCGTTGACATTCATTGCCGTCTTAGCAGATGTTTCCATGAAAAGAAGGCCATTTTCATCCGCATACGTTTGAGCTTCATCGTACTCGACGACTCTTTTATTTGCCAAATCTGCCTTATTTCCAGCTAATGCTATTACTATGCTTGGACTGGCTTGGCGCTGCAATTCCTTTACCCATGTTTGGGCACGTGAGAATGTATCCTGGTAAAATAATAAGTATACACATCAATTAGTTTTGTAGTTTGTTGATCCAGCTTCATCATAAACATTCTTCTTATTTAAACATTCGCACGAAGCGCCGACGAGCTAACCCACCTGGTTTGTTATGTCATACACGACAATCGCTGCCTGTGCACCACGGTAATACATCGGCGCAAGACTGTGATAACGTTCTTGCCCCGCAGTATCCCAAATTTCAAATTTTACAGTTGTGTCATCCAAACATACGGTTTGTGTTAGAAATGCAGCTGAAAATAATGATATTCATGATAGTGGCAATACAATCAATAAAAAAAAATGGTACTAAAGAATGATTGCACAGAAGTGTTCTTACCGCCAATTGTACTCTCCTGGTATTCATGGAACTGTCCTTTGACAAACCTCAAAACAAGGCTCGATTTTCCGACTGCTGATTCACCGAGTAAAACTAATTTAAACTGACAAATTTTTCCTTGTGTCGATCCGTTCGGCCTCTGGGCCGTACCCCGATTCGCCATGATCACCTGGAAAGAAAATTAATGTGTAAGTCTTGATTGATCTCACAATTTCGCTGGTTGTTACAATAATACTGCTAATTATATTGTTAATCAAAGGCTACATTTATGGGATCAAATTGAAGAATACTCTTTCATGATAAGTTTTGCATATGTAGATTGCACATTTAATGACATTTTCTTTCAGTCTACTTTTTTATGTTTAAGTATCATAAAAACATAGAAATATGAATAGAATGGAAAAATTAAATAGGAAAAAGTATATAGGAAGATATAAGCGCATTGGAAGATTAATATATCATTCCAGCAATAATGCTGTTTTCTTTTCAGAAATATTAGCAAAAATAATAGCTTAGATTTTAATTGTCATTACACACTAGAAAAAAGCACAATTTGATAAATGCCTATTTCTACTGGAACTTTTTATACCCGACAGATAAGAATTTGCTTCAAGCACACACAGGAATTAATTACAATATTTTTAGATTGCCCGTGAAGTCTACATACCTAGCGAGCAAAAATATAACAGGAGATACAAATGCCACAGAGATTCTTAAATGTAGAATCAAAAGAGTGACAGTGAACTAAGAAACGATGCAAGAAAAGCGCGCGGGAGGAGGTAGAGGATCATTTTAAGAGGAGATACTTTCATGAAATATATGAATGCACCAGCAGATAAGATAAGAGTGTCCAGAAAAACAACGATTGCGGGGTGCAAAAACTGCGAGTATCGGAATAAAAGAATCTCGTCCAAGACGACGGCGATGACGACGACGGGGGCGAGCGCCACGACACGCCACCGGCACAGGGGAAACGATCGACGGTGGAGGCGAGTTTGGAATGAATCACACTTCACTAGCGGTCCGGCATAAAGCGACCGTCTCTGCCCCCCTCATCCCGCTAGAGTTTAATTAAATAAAACGCGACACGCGGGTCGTCGAGAAATCGACGAATTACTTACCGGTGCACGCGGCGACAAAAAGTCAAAGGTAAGCTGAGCTTATCTAGGGGGGAGGAGGAGAGCCGTGGGAAGGGGGAGGAGGGAAAACGGGCGCGGACGTTCTCTTTAACTCATTAGGATCCGGCACTGTTAATTGTATTATCCCATTACTCTTGACGCTAACGTCGTCATCGTCGTCGTCGTCGAACATGTCCCTCGGCATTATTTTTCTTTCCTCTCTGTCTCTCTCCTTCCGCTGCCACGGGGGGGCCCGGCGGGAGAGGAGGAGGCTCTGTGCGAAAGAGAGCGAATATACGTGAAGAAGGGAGAGGAGGAGGCAGGGGAGCGATGCACCCAGACTCCGATTTTTACTCAGCTTTAATCACGAGATCGTGTACGCGCCGAGTGCGTGCAACGCTCGTGCGAGAAGGACTTCGCCGCCGCTGTCGAGATCTCTCGCTCGCCCGTTCGCTCGCGGTCTATGCAGCCGTCACGGCGAGCCCAGCGTAGCCGAAAGGAAAACCAAACCCACCACGGAATGCGATCGTCTACGTCACCGGCATCTCCATAATCTTGGGCGGTCGAGGTGTTATCGAAAAATTACAAGAAACCGTTAAAGCGATGCATCGGCGTAGCACGGAGGAGGAATGGAGAAAGACGGAACAGCCATGTCGCGTATACACTTGTTGTGTGCGTGTATATGCGCGCGCAAGCGCCGCGCGAGTGTGTGCGTGTAAATAGGAGGGAGCCAGACGGAGATGGACGATGAGAGATAGCGGAAAAAGAACCGTGGGAGGAAGAGAGAAAGAGCGAACGTAGGAGCGAGCGAACGAAGAGAAAGAGAGGCGAATAAAGGGAACGGGAACGAATGCGCCACGATTGTCACTGCCCTGAGGTAACTTGTCACCGCCCGTCGAAACGTCAGCAACATCCGAAATATCGGGATAATGTCTCCTCTCTCCCCCTGGGGAAAGAAACTGGAGCTCTCGTTCATCGAAAGCGCACCGAGAGAGAGGGAAGGAGGGAGGAGCACAGTCGGGTGACAGGGCAACCGAACACGCGCGTGTTCGCCGTCCCCCTCGCCTCCCTCGTCCGGATGTACGGTGCCAGCGTGCATCATCCTCCAGTATAAACATCCTCCTGCCACTTCCCTCGTCCGCGCGCATTCCATCAGTCGTTCCCTTTCTTCGAGGGGGGTATAATTTAGGGTTTAGTTCCTTGTCCCGCTCGCTCGCTCGCTAATAAGCGCGCACGCTCTCAGGATGACCGACACCTGCCAAGAGTGGAAATCATGAGTCTGGAGAGTTTATGTTTAACCTGCTTTGCGTTGTCGAGGGGCACGCTGTGAGCTAGCTGCTGCTGCTGCTTCTCAGGGCGACGACAGCGGCGGTGACAGCGACG
>QKQZ01051763.1:0-22825 GCA_003595255.1 Solenopsis fugax
CCCTCCGATCTTCACCAGCTGTTATTGCTTACTGCTCGGTGGTACTCGCAACAGATGAGGCGCCTAAAAAAAGTGATTTGTGTAAAACAAACACACGGTCCATAACACAAATCTGCGTCGCATATCCGTTGCAATCTCATTATCTCCAAACGTAATTCTCGATGCAGATTTAGCTCGTGAATGACGTGAATCTGCGCACCGAAGGGTAAATAATCCCATTATCCAATCCGGGAAAAGAGATACTGCCGCCACGGGAGGGTGAGATGAGGGATTTTACCGCGGAAATCCGTAACAGAGAGCCTGCAACACGAGAGAACGGACGATGATACTCGCTTAAATAGGGAGCGAGAAAGAGAAGGTGGAGAGTGGAAGGGAAGGGCCGGGGTTGAGGCGGACGGAAGAGGGCTGAATTAGCGAGCTACGTAAATTAGGGGCGACCCTTTAGGCCCTTGTTTAATTTAGCGAGCTCCGGCGTCAGCCACGGCCAAGATACACACGTTTTACAGCGTTCCCCCTCTCGTATAAACCCTGTTTGCACAAATTCATGTCAGTCTAGGTTATGTTACATACATCCGGTCGCCATATTCCGGTGCCCTTCAAAAGACAGACAGTCTTGAGGACACCATTGCGGTCAAAGTTGCTCGTTAAGTACCACGAAGGAGGAAAACCAATAGTAACATCCTCCTCTTTAACATACGATTGCAACTGATATCATAAACACAGTTTTAACATATTTAATTAACGAAAGAGATTTACTTTATTTAATTTATAAAAACATTTTATGAAATTAAAATTTTCGAAAATCCGATACTTTATGTGCAATATGATTTGTGTAATAATAATTTGTATAATAATATGATTTGTAAAATATTTCTTTTGTATACGTGTGTGTAAAACGTCTGTAATAAGTAAAAAACATAATAGCTATTTGTGGTTTATGAAATAATATATCTACACATTATATTCGTTTTTTTAATTATACAATTTTTTGTTCAAAGTAAAATATCATTGTCCACATTATCCACGTTGTTTTAATTTCATAATGTTGATATCTTGCATTTTGTGGACGGAAAAGCCAACAGTAAAGGGAAAAGCACACGGTAATAGCGAAATGTTACATTTTCTTAATCACGTTTCGAAAGCTGTGCGCGAAAACGGCGCGAGAGCACTCGCAAAACGTGAAACGAAATATGATTTACCGGAGAAAGAGTTCCCTACGACGTTCGGCGGAATATTTTTCCCGCACGTGAAAAGATTTCACAAATTATTTTCCGCGCGTATACGCGTGTAAAAAGGTATACGGTGTCCGAGTATAAACAGGAATATTGAATGTGTGAATATTAACACACAGTCACCGTTTTGTTCGCATAAATAACATGGGAAGAGAAAAACATCTTTTATATGCGTTTTCGATATCGTCGCTGCTTTATATATTTGTGCATATTTTACTGTTTATCAATAAATAAAAACCATTTAAGAATCGAATATTTAATTGTAAAAATTGATAATTATAATTATTAAATGTACTAATTAAAAACTTTTTTGCACAATTTTTGATGCAATAATATTTTTATCATAAATTCTCAATTAAGAAAATTTAATTAAATTTATTACAAATTTTTAATATTAGAAAGAATTTCATATTATGATATCTAACAAGCATTTCAATATGAATATCAACATCATTAGTTAAAATTTTCTTAATGCTGGAAAACATATTTTTATTTTTATTTGTTATTATTTTGCTTTCGGAGAAATATTATATTGCTAACGTATTTAGACATTAGTATTCCGGTATATAATCCATTTCAATAAATAATCTACTAAGTAATCAGTACGATTTGAATCGTTTAGGAAATTATTTATTAAAAGTTTTCATTGATTTTTTTTTATCAATTACTGTTACCAGATATTGAATCAAAAATAGAAAATTGCAATGTTTCTAAATAATGGCGCTATTCTAATTCAGGACTTGTAAATTTATTTATGAATTATTAAGGAGTCTTTCACATTTCGCCGCGCGAAAACAAAGCTATTTATCGATTTCTTTTTAAACGAGCTAAACAACCGATCGATTTCAAATTTTGCATGTTTATTCTATGTATCTCCAACAATGTGTAAAGTAAAAATTGTTAAAAATAATTAATAATTTAAAAGATATTAATAATTTAATATTAATAATTAATAATTTAAAAGATATTAAATAATGAGGTACGTCTGGAAAAATTCGCGAATATGATATCTGAAAAATTATTTGACCGATTGATTTCTACTTTGGCATATTTTTAGCATATGTCCTCCTAGAGCACAAACTTTGAGTTTTGAGAAAAATTAAAAATTGACAAAATTGATTTAAACTTAACATTTTTGTCAAAAATCAGCTTTTATCACAAAACAATACTTGTTTCTAAATTTCGGGAATTTGAAAGTTTCATGCCCTATGTAAACATGTACTAAAGATATAAGCCAGAGCAGAAATCTATCGGACCAATAATTTTTAAGATATCGTATTCACAGTTTTTTCAGAAGCATTTTTGTTGTTATTTGATATTGATGTATTGCTGAAGATATATAGAATAAACGCATAAAACTTGAAATCAATCCATATCATAGTTTTTTTAAATTCGTAAAAATAACTTTAGTTTTTTGCGCGTCGAAATAGAAAAGACTTCTTAAATAATAAATATCCACAAGATGCATTATTGATTAAAGTTCTAAATTGACTTCAATAAATGGTATATCACCGTCTGTGCAATATAATATAGGGTACTTGGAAATTATAGATCTATTATAGACGAAACTTTAAATGGCCCAAAAGTAAGCTGACTCTTAGTCCATAAACTACTAGAATTGATGAAAAATGTTCCCTTGCAACAACGATTGGTAATGTGGGACCAGCATGATGGTTTTCCAACTCACAGTTCATATTGTTCAGATTGTGCATGACGTAACAAATAATATGATCCCTAATTGTTTGATTGAATCGTGCAAATATTTGTTGGCCAACTTGTTTACCAGCTTTAGTATCTTGCTACATCTTTTTAAGCGGGAAACGTTATATACAATTCTTTACATAGTAATATAGTACTATAGATTATTTACAATAAATACCCTAATAGTATGATGTATCAATATTCTAAAATAATCTAGAATAATCGTATTATATCATATGCTATTAGAGCTATATAAAAATCGTATTAGCAATTTCAATCAAATCTTGTTGATTATTCCAATCGGTGATTTCTTACATAAACATGTTAATCTATTTTGCCAGAGGTCACTCAAACGCATGGTTTGCAAGACTAATTAATTATACCATCCATACAAGAACGACATTCACCCCGATATTCACCCCGAGGCATACGTATATACATTTACAAATCCCCATTGTGTCAGAAGGTTGCATGTAGCACACGACGATTTTAATCCTTTTAACAAAGGAAACGAGCCATAACCATCTCGACATGAGATTGATCTTCTGGCATAATCATCGGAAGTGAAGACCATCTTGTCCAAAAGTACTTTTTCTGTTTCTCTTGCTGATTTTCTTTTTCTCGTTTTGTCTCCCTTGTTCTATTGTCTTCCCTTACTCTTCTTTTTTATATCTATCTGTCTCTTATATTTCTTTCTTTCTCTGATGTGTGTGTGTGTGTTTGTGTGTGTGTGTGTGTGTATTTGTGTGTGTGTGTGTGTGTGTGTGTATGTGTGTGTGTGTGTCACTAAACATTTATAAAACATAAACTAAAAATTTTTTTAATATATACAGAATATTGTATTCATATATATATAAATAAAATATTTCGTGTTTATATTTTTTATTTATTATATTCGCATAGATTCAGATTTTAAATATATTTTTTCTGACAAAAAATATATTTTAATAATCTATATTTCTTAAGTAAACATAAATAAAATAATATTTTCTAATATATATTTTATCCTCGGAAATCTTTTAATGATTTCCTTAAAGTTATTACAAATAATTTTATTCTACTTTCATTATTAAGATAACAATATTACCTATAGAAATAAATAAGAGCAAAAATTTTTAAGAAAATACATATACATATATACGATAGGTCGCGTAAAATTTTAATTGTAATTTTAAATAACATATAACATTAATTTTTATGCAATTATAAATATTATTTATAATTAATGTTTTAGTTCATATAATTTTAATTTTTTTGCATCTATTTTTAACTACTTATTACCATGGAAACGTAAATATTTTGTAAGTGTTTCGAGGTGGCTTCAATCCTTAAGCATGAAATATGTACATTCAACTCTACTTTACTTTCTCTCTCTGGCCGTCTGGGATCTGAGGGTTTTACGAAGTCGTAAGTGCCCCGAAGTGAGAACAAAGCCACCGTCGCGTAAACTGTAAGCCGCCTGGACGGCAAACTTGTGAAATTGTTAAGCACCGGGACATGGACGGTCTTTCCGGCTGAAAGCTTCGCAAATCTGCCTGCTCGCGAAATTGCTTCCTTGGTCCATCCGGTCGTTGTTAATATTCCTCAATACTTTGCGCGGAAAGATCGATAAACGTTATATAATGAGTATGAACAAATGTGAATCAAACGAGATTTTACGAGAAACCTGTGATTACGGCTCACAATTATTCATATCATTTATGGCAGTCATAATTATTTGAAAATAAATCCGTAATGAAGATGAGATGTCGGCTACTAAAAGCACTCGTAAAAGCTATTTTTGTATTTGACTCTTTCTATCATTACGAAATTAAGTAGATATAAAATTATTTAAATTTGTAAAAACATTAGAGAAGATATTTTTTAATCTTATAAATGGAAAAGGTTATGATTAGGTAAACGGGAATGAGATAATTTCGAAAAGGTCGAATCGTATATCACATTAGGCATATATAAATCATGATGAGAAAATAACGCGAGATTGAAAAACTCATTAAGGCTAAATTATTGGAACTTTTTTAAATTATACGATAACTTAATTACTTATGCGATTTCTTTCTTTCACAATTATAAAAAATATTATTGTGGAGAAATCTGAAAAATAATTATTACATTTAAAAATAATGGTGTAAATATTGTGTGTAAATATTATAATCATTGTATTCAGTTTGTTGTAAAAGTTTTCATACATAAAATAGAAATGAATATCGAGGCAAACTCTAATGAAATATTAAATCACATGCCCACGCGGATGATTTGATATCATTTCTAGCATTTCACGTAAAGATCCTCAATTTCGTTCATTCCGTTCTACACTCCTCGTTTTTAATTTCATGCATTCGTTCTACGTTGCCTTTTTTCCGTACATCCTCTTTATATTCTTCATCTGCCGTTTTCCACACAATGTGTGGCGTCTCGGGCAAAATGATTTTAACTTTAGTTACGTTTCACCAATTGAAAACGAAAGCCAACAGACAATTTCCACCATTTACAATTAATAATTATTGTTTAATGACAATGATTATATATATAATAATTACAAAAATAAATAAAATAATTATAATAAAATAAGTAATTGTAATTAAATGTATCTATATATACATATACATTTGTAAAATAATAGCATATAAATGAACTTTTATTGAAATCTTATAACTCAAATGGTTTCCAATCTAGTGTAATTTTTAAATTCGAAGGTTTCAATTGTGAGATACATTTGATTTTTTATGAAAACCAAATATATTAGATAGTTGAAATTTGAGAGAATTTCAATTCAATACGTTTGAATATTATTATAGAGTTTATTATTATAAAATTATGTATCCTACTTAATGCACATACATCTCTTTTAATTTAAATAAACTCGTAATTTCCCTTTCTTAAAATATAGATTTAAAACATTTTGAAAAGGTGTAAGTCTTTCAATTACGATGATAATTAAAAAAAGGAAGAGAGAAAAAATATTTTGTAGAATGTTTTATAAATGCGGATGTAAAACGCGTTAGAAAAATAAATTCTTCAATTTCAACGTTTGTGCGCGTGCAGGGTTTTTCAGCATTCTGTCATGTCGTCTCTGCCGGTCTTCTGAATAGCGCAATTCATATCACGATCCTTTTGCGCACACGATTCAAAGTGAGATATAAGCGACAGGACGTTTGTGACGACTGGTGGTTTGGGATCTAATTAAAGGAAAGGTCGGCGTTTTAATTAAACCAATTCGAGATACATGTCGCACGCAGGTACGCGTACGCACGCACTCTCGTTTACACGCGTGCACACTGCGCTATCAAGCGATCTAATTGAAGCAGAAGAAGAAAGACGGTTCGCGCGACAGTACTTCTGAAACTCCTGCCAGCGGCAGGCGCGCGCGCGGGGGGTAGCTTTTAATTAAAAACAACTTGCCGCTGTCGACTGGACTTGCTCGTATCGCGCGCGACGCGTCATTAATCGCTCGACCTGCGCCGCGTAAACTGCAGTCGGTTAATCCGCGCTTTCGGAATACACTTACATTTCGTATGCAACGACCTAATATATTATCCAATCGTTTATCTAACACCTCGTTATTGCCCACGTGTCAACCGCAACGAGTTGCTAAAGCAGTATGCCGGCACCCTAAAAGGGGTTAACGCGCTCCCCCTTTCTCGTTAGCGCATTAATTATACTAATGCAACTTCGAGGTCCCTTAAGCATAAGGGTTCCATAAAAAAGATATCTTTCGACGTAATAACATTTTCCGACGTTCTCACGTGCATTAACACGCACCGCGCCGCCGCTGTGCCGTCTCGCTTCGGAACAAGTTATTCGATACGAGGCGTATCATATTCGCGCAACCACATAACTGTCGCTAATTAGCGACTTTCCATTCATATCAAAGTGGACGAAGATTAATAGGGTCTTTCGAAGCTAATTTTTGATGTGAAGGAAACAGGATTTTTGTTTTAAATACATACCTTGATATTTTTGTTGAAATCTTTATAATGCACGTAACAACGGGGAAGTTTTGTTTATGTCACGCGATTGCGTATATATTCTACATAATGTGCCCTTTGGTAAAACAATGTGACATATTTTTGTAGATCTAATCGTTCTCGTTTGCGCACAACGAAAATTCAGTTTATATTAATTTTGATATTAGAGTGACGTTTAATTAAACGGCGCTTAATAATTTAATCTTTCAACGTTTTCGCAATAGAGAGTGCCTATTAACGCTCGAAACGGGCGAATGTGAACTAGGAGCATTTAATTAAGTCCCTCGCCTACCTTAATTTTCAACTTATCTTTCTTTTCAATTTATGTGTTTATCTCGTGCGTGTTGTCCAAAACATTGTGCAAAGCAGCGTGTAAAATTTATTAAAAGAAAACCCAAGTTTATTATATTCGCGCAGTTGCACGATGGCTCGCTCTCTTCGTTCGCTCACCCCATTTTGGTTCCTTCACTATTTTCTCTACTTACTCCGAAAGTGCTTTATGTTTAACTGATTAACGTAATCGGTTTATTTTAGTTTAATTAAGGTATGACGAAAATGCCTGGATTTTCTTTGCTTCGTGTCAGGTGTATTTTGAATTCTTTTAAAATGCTCAAAAAATTGTTAAAACTTGAAGAGAGTTCTTAAAAAAATCGTTTGTTATTATTTATTACTATTTTTATTATTATTTTTTTCTTTCATCATTTTTCTGTGTACTTACTATGAAATAATATTAATGTTAAAAAATAATATAAAATTTTTCTGTATAATTTTTATAAATAGAACTAATAAATAATGGGTTTTATATTTTGCGTAATACACTGCACGTTTAAAAAATGTACAAATTTACCAGACGAATGTGAAGGTTTTCCATAAATATTTACAGCTTACAAATATATGTAGCAACTACACCTTCGATTAATTATTCCTTTCATTCAATCAGTTTATTTTGCTTTAATTATATTATCCGCACGTCCCGCGGGAGCGACGCGACGTGTAAATATCGGCTGCAGCCGTCGCGTTAGAAGCCTGTCGATCGCTTTTATCGGCTGAATAAATAATTAGCCGTATTATCATCGCGGAGAACGAACGGCTGCGCGCGATGAAAGGCGGTAAAAAACCGTACGTGGCGGGCGAAAAAAAATCGACCGACCGACCGATCGCCATTGTCTCGAGGGTTGCTTTTATTTTCCTTCCTCTCTCTCTCTCTCTCTCTCTCTCTCTCTCTCTCTCTCTCTCTGTCCTTATGCCGCTCTCTCCACCGTCACGGTGGAGCCATTCAGTCGCAATTAGGATTATTTATTTATCGCGTTTGCAACGAAGCTCCGAAGGGTCGAAGGGTCCCTCTTCCTCCTGCCCCTCTGCCCCTTTATACCACTCTTTTTCTGCTATCGGTTTGCATCGTCTATATCGGTTTACGCGAGCATTTCAGCCGCAGGCGAGCACATTTTTGTTTCCATTCTAATATATATATGTATATATCTCCTCGCTTCTTCTCCGCGGCGTTTAATTGTCTGCCGATTAAATCTGCGTTCCCATCTAGCTTCTTTTCTCTTTGGGTTTCAGGTTGAGAAAAGATTTATCTTGATTCAATCGTGGAAATTAGCAACGATAGTAACACAAAGCTGAGGAAATCTGCTCGCGTTGAGGGAAATCTGCTCGCTTCTTTAACTGAATAAATTTACTCTTTTAAAATTTTAAAACTTTTTAACATTCTTAGTATTCCTAAAAGAATCTTCTTGAACATTTCTTTATGAATTAAGAAATGATATTCGTTGATTATGTTAAAGATTAAATGATTTTGCGCGGAAAAGGAAAGGAACTATACTTTGCTGAACAATGTTTCTTTTCAATGATGCTTTTTAAGAAATGGATGTCGAAAGGATGTCGAAAGGATAGTGACACGCGATAATGGACCATTAATCTGTTGCCGACAGCTGTTCCAATATTCAAGCAACCATTCGGAAATGCGAAATGAGAAAAATAAGGCAAGAAGGTACAATAAGTAATGGAAAAAATAAAATTTTTATTAAGCTAAGTCTCTCTTTTCACTCAATTCATATAATGTTCAAGTTTTACGTTCATTATAATCGATTTATTAATCATTTTAGCACTCTGTTCGTTTTCTGAGTGTTAAATATACATAATAAATTAATTAATATTACGCGTTCTTTATTATTATGATGGATAAATCTATTATATAACTATAATAAATGAAAATAAACCATAATACTAATAATATACAAATGTACATATGAGTGTTATATACAGATGTGTATAAACTTAATATCAAAATAATTAATCTAAATAATATTATTATACAAGTAAAAATACACAGAGCGTATCTTTCATCAGCACATGTAATATTAAATTATTAAAACAATATTTAATATACTACATATTAATTACATATTAATATTAAATTAACATAAAACAAAATATATAAGTAATTGCTGATAATGAATAATATAAAAGACACTAAAAGTTTTCTTTTCTATCAATTGAAAGAGAAAAACAGTTTCTCTATCTAAGCGGATGTGTAAATCATCTAAATTTATTTTTATTAACCGTATCAGGATCATATTATTAAGGTATTTAAAATAATTGTGACACCGTATTTCCAAATAAGAAACTGAATAATTTTGAAAAGTATTGATAACGAAACTTTTTGAAGAAAGTAAATGTAACAAGTAGGTTGGAAAGTAAAGAAGCTAATTTTGATGAACCTGGTCGTTCGTCAAATCGCTCGTAAATCTGATGTAAAAGAGGTAAAGCTACGTTGGAATCTTAGAACGGTAAACCGAAGTACGCGGGAAGATTAATCGCTGGAGTTGCGCGGGATTAAAGCGAGCTTAATTTCGAAGCGAATCGCCGAGATCTAATCTCTCTAGTTGGCATCGTCGGGATATATCTTTCGTTGCATCGTATCGCGTTTCGTATATATTTCACCTTAAACGCCCCTCCTCTCCGTGCTTGCGATATTATAGCTTGCGCGCGTATCTCCGTCATACTTATTAATCTTCTCTCTGTCCCTCTCTTTCGCTTTTCTCCTTTCCTCTTGCGCCGTCTCGCAGACGTTTACCTCTTTGTCATTGCGTATTATGGAGCAATTTGCAGATTCTACTCTTAATTGTCCCCGGCGAAAATTCCGCTGCGTGGATCCTTCCACTGTTTTCGCTTCCGCACAATTGTAGATGAAATTCTTGGCGGCTTTAATATCTTCCACGAGAATTTTGAATGAAAACAAAATAAATTAAATATCGATATTAAACTATAATTAAGAAACGTATTGAAAGGTCAACGTATATAAGAATTTTACAATATTGATATAACGATGAAATACTATTTTATAACGCTGAAATATATTTATGGAAAAATAATTTTGAGTTTAAAAGCGAATTATAACATAGTATTTTAAAAACTTAAATTTGAAATCTTAAAAGTAAACAAGAACAAAGATTTAAGTAAAAAATAAAATTTTTTCATATACAAATATTCTATAATTTATAAAGAATTGTTCATAATAATTATATAGTATTTTTCTGAATATATAAATATTAAAATAATGAGAAAGTATATATATTTTAAACAAATAATTAATCCATAAGTGATCATTAAAATTCATCATCTAATAATGGAGATATATTACGAATGGTCATAATACCTACAAAGGCTAATAACTTTTTCTGTAATTGCTATTTTCTGTTAGGAGAAAATAAATTCACGAAATGTCGACAAGTAAACCTATAAAGCATATTTTACATCGTTTATAATTTTAAAAGGATTTTAATAATTTAAAACGGAATATCTTTCTTACCGTTGACGAGAGAAGAGAATTATAGAATAAAAAGTTGAAAGACATAATGAGATCCAACTTCTTGTCGTTAGTCTTTATGCAAATGCAATAATGCGCTTGCAATGACCAATTGCAATAAAGTACTGTACTGTTTCATAATGGAATTATATAATTTTCATCACGCGTAAATCGATTTTTTTTTTCATTATTCTATATATAAAAGTTTTAAATGAAAATATCGAAAAGCGAATGCTTTATGAGATGTTTCATATTTTATCATATGTCAGATTATGTTAAAGTATGAAATATCCTGTAAGTTATTCACTTTTTAATGATATTACCTTAATACTTTTATCGTAAGAGAGAGATTTACCTTTATCATAAATGCCTTTTACCGTAAGAAAGATATACTTTTCGATACAATTTGTCCGAAAATCCTTATATAATCTACGAAATATTTTATCCTGAAACACCCGTTCACAAATGTGGACCTATGATGAATGTTTAATGAATGTACTTACATGATAATTCTTTACCACGATAATTATAAGATTAATTTATCTCTTTACAAGTACGCGAAAATAATATCCTATTAATTAATCATTAATAGTAAAGCTTTCTATTATATAATTGCATTTGTATTATATATTAAATAATTATTCGATATAATAAAATTTTAAACACTTATAATGTATAAGGATGAAATTGTAACTGAAGAATTTATCTTAAAGCATGTGCAATAATAACATTTTGAGGGGATTTTGAAAGTTTTCATTCAAAGTTACATTTATTAAGAGGAACATTAAAAGCATAATAGGACTGTTCATTTTAACTGCACTTCCTTTCTTTCTCCTTGCATTTCCTTTCTGTATCTGACACAGAATAAGTGTGTATCCAGGCTTTGAGAAAAGGGGGGAATAGGAAAGATACATAGAGTGTTGAAAATACAACTAAAACGAATAGACCTATTGTTACACCCGGACACTTTTATTTCGCAATATAAAGTAAATGTAGCTTTCTTACAAAATAAAGACGAAGGTTTCAGAATAGAACGTGAATAACCATTAGTAATACGATCGATCAACAAATTAATAAAATAATAAATTTAATTTGACGTATAAAATAATAAATTTAATATGTGTGGTGTTAAGTCGAAATTCCTCGTTTTTTTATTACTGTCTTAATATCTCCATATTTATTTCTTTTTTAAGTAAGATAACTTTCTCTCTCTCTCTCTCTCTCTGGTTTTCAATTTAGTTTAAATATAACATAAGAAAGTAAATATAATATATTATTCATACATTCTTTTTAAGGAAAAATTGACATTTAAATATATATTGTTTAATCATTTTCAAAATTAAATTAAACTTAAATTATTTAGATATCACAATTATGCTTATCAGACACATTAATTATCTTTATAAATTACATATTAATTATTCTGATTGTTTAAATCTCTCTTTATTAACTCCGAAGAAAGATCACGTATCGTGCATACGTGATCTTTCCAATTTCTCGAGATGCATTTTAGGCCCGATCAAAAAAAAAAAAAAAAANCAACAAAAGGGAACACCGCCGCATTATGCGCGGAAGTTCGCCCAATAACCGTTCGTCTTGGCGAAATTACGGCGCCGAGGATGGCGTTATCTCGCCGCTCGCGACTTAAATCACGCGTCTCGCCCTCTCCTCTCGTTCCTTCTTCACTCCCTCCTCTCGTTCCATTTTTGTTCGGGAGTCCCTTAATTCCTTCTCGCGCGCAGGAATTACCGTCGCAGCCGTCGCTTCCGGTCTCTTCGGGGTTGTGCTGTCTTCATCCCCACCCGCAGGAAATCCCGGCTGAAAGCCGCCGTCATAACCGGTCCAGGTTTACCTTAACGCAGGTCGCCTTCCTTCCTGGAATGCATCCTACGGGAATTAAATGCGCGAAATTAAATGCAGGGTGAGAACAACCCCACAAGCTGAGTCGCGGCTTTACTGTCGTAACTCCCGAAACGAGCCTGGAAATGTAAATCATGTTTTCGAACAAACCGCAATATAAGGCTTTATCCCATATTAGCGCTGATCCCATATTAGTGTTTACTTCTAGTTGATTCTTAATTATTGATCTTTATCAATAAATTACAAAATATATTATTATCTCTGATTTAATTAATGCAGGATAATTAGTATTTTCTTAATTAATTTCTATGAAACTAAATGTAATTTCTGGAAATATGCTGGTTTAGTTCAATTTAGATTAAATTGAATTGAGGAATACACATTATTGTATTAAATAATGTTGAAGGCATTAAATTGATATTGAATTAATTTATTTTGAAAAATGTCAACTCAAATTAATATAGAAATGAGTTTGAGACGAATATGATTTTAATTTCGGAAAGACAAAATAATCTCACAACGTTTTCCTTGTATATGTATAAATCTTTGTATATAATTCAGATTAAAATAGATTTATTGCTGTTTAATTTATGCGTGTAATAATTAATTGATATAAATATATAAAAGAAAATGATAATAGATATAACGATTGATAATAGACACGTAATTCTATTAAATCATGGTGATAAACATGGTGAGAGAAAGAGAGAGAGAGAGAGAGAGAGAGAGTCAATTTCAAGATTCGACAGATCAATTTTCGACGTACAGTTTAATTAAATTAATTTACTGACAAGTTATTACAGATAGAAAGAGAAGGAGAGAGGGGTGGGGGAGAGAGAGAGAGATTTCGCATATTGTGTTAGGCGATTACAATGGATTCCAATTAATTATGAAATGCTTATTGCGATTTGGCATAACTTGAACTAGTTTCGAGATTGGATTAATTTTGTGACCATTTGACGTTCACGGCAATTTAATTTGTAATATCTATTAATAGGTAATAATGAACACTCCTATTCCTTTTTTATTACGTCATAATGTTACAATATTCTATTTGACACAAAATTAAATTAACGTTAATTTAGATTAAATATAGAGTGAAAAAAACACAAGTTTTCGCTAAAAAAAAAGTGGAAAACTTTTTCTCTTATAAATTCTTTTAAAAATACCGTCTTCCATAAATTTGTACGAGTAATATTTAATTTTTTATAATTTGCTTTTTGTGTGTGTGATTTCAATTAAAATGTTTTAGACTATAATCAGACCACTTATTGTTAGATTTTAATCAAATCCACTGTTGAAGATGTTAATGTTTTAACATTTTCACGTGATTAATGCAGCTTTTACAAAAATGACATCTTTTATAAGAAAGTAATAAAAAAGGAATCAGAGTGTGATAAGATCATTTCACCGTGAAATAAGTTTAACTACTCGCATCGCTGCGCACAACAAACGATAGGGAAGTAATGTTTCTCTCTGCGAAGAAAAGTCTCGAGTTCCAAATCCAAAGAATCGAAAACAGCTATTTCTTGGAGTTGTTGAAGATTATCGGGTTTGGTACAAAGATACTGTTTACAGGTTCGCGCAATCCATAAGTAGCCACCGCTATCGCGCTTCAATCGACGAAATAAAATAAAGGAATGCTGTGTGCTCTGTACTCCACAGAAAGGAATGTTTCTGTAGAAGAAAAGGAAGACTTTGCTCGTTCCGTTATATACATGTATACATATTGAATTCTTTTATCTTTTATTTCAATTTTACAAAAAATTATGAAAAGATTCAAGTTTCTTTCTGATAGGAAATTTTTAATTAAACATTTAAATGTAATATAATTAATAAATGTTATGTATATTATATCATATCTATTACTGTATACATGTATATTATTATTTTTATAATATGTAATATAAGAAAGAGTACACAATTTAATAAAAAGAAAAATAAAAAAATATTTTATTATTTAATGCTTAATACAATTCTGCTTACAAATAAATATATAAATGTGCTTGTTATAATTTTGAGAAATTTAAGATTAAAATTGTAAAAAATGAAATGTGATAAAGAATTGTTGGAAGTCAAAACAGTATTTAGCATAAAAAGAACTACTAAAAATAATTTCTGTTTTATAGATAAAAGGGAAATTATATTTCTTGTTAAACTAACATCTTATTGTGTTCTTATATTTAATTTTATTAAAATTAAATATAAGAACACAAGAGCACAATGTAATCTTTGTAAACTTCCACAAAATGTTAACAATCAAAAAGAATTTTTTATTAAAAGTCCCTAAGGAGAAAATACTTCTTTATATTATAAGAAACAAAATCCGTATAATAGAAATAACGAAACAATGACAGTTGAATTCTCATTAATATTTCTATATTATAAGCTGCTACTAAGGAATCCATAAGTATTTACTTTCCTTATAAAAAGAAAAAAAGCAGAAGGAAATTTTTCTCGATAACGTATAATATTAACTGCGCGATCTTCTGCAGAGTGACTCGATATACACACGAGGAAACGTATCCGGAACCAATATCGGGTTTCGCTAGTTTCCCGAGAAATATGGAAAAATTACTTTTGCCGGGGGGAGCGAAGGTGGTTCAATTCCATTTTTTTTATTTTTATATAAACGCGACATGTTTTTTTTTAGAAGAGATGAATTTAAGAACATGTATACATTATTATCGACAATAGAATTTAATAATTCGCAAAGTGACAATGAATAGAATGTAGGACAATAGACAAATTCTTTACGAGAAATTCCATTTTTATTTTCTCACCGTAAAACGAAAAAAGTATCACGCACAACAGTATACGGGAAAAAATTCAAAAACAATTTTATAGTCTTTTTTTATATTATTTTTAAATATTCAACAAATATTGCTGAATTCAATAATGCTCTTCATTATTTATGATGTATTTCTTATAAAAGAAATCATTTATCTAAATATGTGTGTGTAAAAAGAGAATATAAATAAAATATAAATTTATTTTATTATTTATATTTTATTATTTATTACATATTAGTTAATTACTATATGATCATGGCAATCATATTATGTCAAATGTATTAATCATTGTTAGTTATTATATTCTTACTATTATGATTATCATAGTTACGTTTAAGAACTTTCTGTAATACTTTTATAACAACTTTTTATTAACCAATTTAAGAGATTACGCAGGTATGGTTGAATATTTTCGAGACTCTGAAAAATTCAGGTTTCATTCGCTTAGGCAGCACTCTGTGGCAGAGAGATCGATTTATGCGCCTTTCTTCTGGTGCAGCGAAACGCGGCCTAGGGTCCTCGGGGAGTACGGTGTAGTCCGGGCCGCCTGAAAAGCAGGCTGAGTTTCGCACAAAGGTGCGAGCGTGTGTACAGATGCTGAGGAATTGGAGAAAGATTCGGTTCACGGAACACGATTGGTCTGGATCGTATTTCAGTGCTTTGGTAAAATTGGTCGTGTTCGATTATATTAACCAGTGCATTGTAATGAAATATACTAGCGAAAAAATAAACCTTACTGTTTTATATATTCTAGATTATTATATACAAAAAAGCATTGACAATTATATAATATGTATTAGATTGCTTTTAATTTAAAAAAGCATATAAAAATTATCTTATTGCAAAATTTTTGAAACCTTTCATTATATTATATTTATAGTATATTTTTAATCTTTTATATATACGACAAATAATTTTATTACTTAATTTGCAACTTACGTAGACAAATAAATGTAACATTAATTACATAAAATATTGGAAAAAAATTATAAATTAAAATAGGAAGTAAAAAAATATTTTTAAAATATTAATAATGTTTGTATGATGTATTTGCAATTAAATAATTAAATAACATTATTAACATGATTACTTTCTTTTTCAATTTGTATAAATTGAACATCCATTTCCGTTAATTCGTTTACGATTTAAATTAAATTGCAACTATTATGTTTGTTTAAAATTTTCCCTGGAGCGTAAAATGGCCGATAAAAGCCCTTTTAAAGTGTAATAGTGTTGTCGCCGATTTCGTACTTTTAGAACGTTGCGATATTCGTGTATCGCTTTTCTGGCAATCGTCCTCACTCTAAAAATTCCAACCCACGCTGGCCACTACATCATCGCCTTGTTGCTGTATTTTACGGCAATAAGAGTTCGACCTCTGGCTCTCTCTCGACCGCCACCTCCGCTACTGATATATTTGATATACGACTGAAGGGAGAATACCACATATATACACACACACGCATGCACATACTTCGTCGATGTATATCTCGGCGAGTTTGCATTTCAAGTGCAATAACGTTAATATTCTACATCGTAAAATTTACCCGACGCAGGCGAACAAAGACTCTCTAATCTGGTTATATATGAATATTCTCTACCTTTTTTCATTTTAAGATTATTTATATTTTAATTATTCTTAATAATAAATTTTGAATGAATTATAATCGAAAAAATTTTTAAATTTAATTTCTAAGATTTATCTTAATGTTTTTTTTAGAAAAAAATTTTTATTTTTTTTCTATTTTTCTCTTTCTCTATCCTCGAGAATTTTGTTACATTCTAGGCTTTCAAGCTAGACTAAAGTTAAAAATTATAACATTTACCATATTTCTCAAAATTACATAGAGAGTGTACATCTTTAAAAATCGCTGCAAAACTGAAATTCAGCTTTTATAAAAATGCAGTGAATAGATGAGAAGGGGGTAATACAGGACCCATTTATATTTTATCGAATACTTTTGTTAGTAATCAATATTTTATACTGAATCTTGAATTGATTATATTCGTCAGTGTCGTTTAATAGATTCAGGATTCAGTAATAAAATATTTATTACTTATGACGTGATTTATAAAAATATGGTGAACTGACTAATCGGTGAAAGAGGAAAAGTGATCGTAACATGACCCAAAAATAAATTAAAAAATTGATTTAGTTTAAAAAACACACAATTTTGTTACAAAATTATATATTTTTAATTTTCCATCGTTTTTAGAATTTTCCTGATTTAGAATTTTTCCTACGTTCAGAAACATTAAAGATATCATTTTAACATTAAATAATAAGCATAAAATTCTAATGTTTAGAGTGACAATCGATTTAGCGAAGAAATATGAAAATTTTGCTTCTAAAAAATCCCATGTTACTGTTTATCTTTGCATAACTCGAAATATGTACAGTCAAATAAAAAGTTAAATAACAAGCGAAGTACATACATTCGTGTCGTATTACGCTCAAGTTTAAAAACAATGAGTACGTGTAATTAAGTGCTAAAGTGTACTTTGATAAAGTTTCGAAAGCTCAAAAATAAAAATGCCTTAATACAATTGTCTATTATGTGTTATTATATTAGCGTCACTACAAAACAGAAAGCTACTGAACAAATAATTTTATTAGCAATTTTTAGAATTCGTCATCGAATAACAGAGATAGGGGTAATGCTCACACACACACACACACACACACACACACACAAGCCGTAATACCACTTTCTTCTCTACTAATTACCAATAATCATCCCACAATGTCTAAATGGATTGTAACGAAGTAATTTTAACTGTTGCTTTAGAATTCAATGCGAATTATCGTCATACGAGATATCACAATATCTCACTATTCCACATGTATCTTCTGTCTTTCCTCTATATATGTATAATATAAAAATAGAAAGTATACATATATTCGTATAAACACAAAATCTTTCATATAATACTTGCGACATTTCATTATTTTATTATTGTATTACAATAATTTCATAATGTGCTTTATAATAATATTTAAACGAAATTGAATTAATTATACGAAAATAAATTCCAAATTCGAGCTGTCACTTTTCGCTCAATGTAGAAAAGCTCTAATTTTCCAGAATTTTCGATCGTCGAAGGAACGTGGCGTCTTTTTGAGAACCAAATGAAATACGAGGACCGAAAGTTTCCGTTGTAAGAATCAAGTGAATGGGCGTCACTTCGTCGGAAGGACGGGCACGCGTCCCGACGTCGACGGCGACGTTAGCGACGCGGAGCTTTCACTTGCCGAGCGCGCGTGCGATCTAATTAAATCGTTGGCGACTCGGTGAATTAAGGAGAGAAGGAGGGAAGTTTCCTGTGCTAATGAGGCGTTGTTAATAAAACTCTTCTAGAATGTCAGTAACTCATAGCATGGAATTTGTTTTCACAATTCTTTAATTAATATCAGAAATTACATAAAAAGAAAGACAAACTATTCAGAAATTTTTATCTTTTTTTAATATAAGATAAAGTTATATTTGTGTTCTTGAAAAAAAAGTTTTTAAATTTAACAAATCAATAAATAAGGGCTAGTGAGAGTCGAACGCTGTTGTTGGTGCGTTAATAATTTCATGTTTATTAAACAATTTCCATCAAATACTTTTCGACCCGAAGATGACCCAAACTCGGATCAAAACGTACGAAAGTATTTAATGGAAATTGTTTAATAAACACGAAATTATTAACGCACCAACAACAGCGTTCGACTCTCACTAGCCCTTATTTATTGATTGTTAAATCTCGTGAGTCCTTTGAATTTTCTTTCTAAATTTAAATATAACATCATCGGTTATTGCGATAAATATTATCAAGTGTCTCGGTGGCCGAACTGGCTAAGACACCCTTCCCGAATAATTGGGGAATCCAGGTTCAAACCCTGGTCGAGGTAATCTTTTTCGCATTAATTTCTTTATAGTTTTTCGGGATAGGAGAGATGCGTACAAGCATCAAATAATTAATTAAATTGATTAGCAAATTAATTTCGTGATATTACATTCGTATTTTACTTTAAAGCTGTGTTTTAAGTCCGGCAAAATTGCGGCGCGCAGTTTGGGGGAATCTTGTAAATGTTTATAAATTCACCTGGAAAAAATTTATTGAGCACTAAGAACTGCTTTCGACCGGTAATGCCGTATTAATTATTTCAATTTTTAAAATTAAAGTTTCACAAAATTCCGATTAGTATCGGCGAGAGATACACAAATTGTGAGAGAAGATATGAAATTTTCCATTCATAACAAGTTTCTATTTTCCTTTTTGCATAGGATAGAAGATTGTCATCCTAGAAAACTACTAACACTCTCGATCACTCTGGTGTTTGAATTCTGACGCCATAACGGCTCGAGTTCTCGCCCATATTTGCTTTCTCGATCGAAGAAGGGCTCGTCATACGCCCCGGCACGTCAAACTATACATCCAGTCCAGGTGCCTCCAGTATCCCCCTCTCGATAAACGAACTGCCTTTACGGCCGCTCTCGACACACGCCATTATCGATAAGGGCGTTCTCGATTTTTTCTCAGCTACCATCGTTCTCTCTGCTTTCTTCCGCGATATGCAGTAAAAAACATGAAGCTCGCGAAAAGGGGTCGATGAGGTGCATAGAGAGGCGTCGTCGTCCTCCTCGTCGTTGTCGTCGTCGTAAAATATGATCCTAATTCTCATACCGATATGGTATTTGATCAATTTTTCGGGACATTTAAGAAATTGCGAGTTTCCTCCAGAGTAAAAATCACCCCCGGACGCCGCGCCGCGGCCGTCGCTGCAGGATCGGCCACGTCCGAGAGATCGATTCTTCGCTCTTGCGTTCCCCTGCGGAGGAGCCCGACAGTCGAAACGAATCCGAAGGAAAGGCTTCTACTTCTAACGCGTCGTTATCTGTAAGCTTATGCAAATGCCCAGCAGTTTGCCACGAGGGGGATTTGCATACACTAGCTAGATTCCGCCCTTCCCCCTTTTCGCTGCCCCCCCTCTCCCCTCTTTACCCCTACGGGGCCCCGATCTATGCGGGATCATGTCTAGGTATAATCTTAAGAAGCTCCCGGCCGCAGTTATACTGTGGTTTTCTCCCTAGAACACAGTCACGTGAGAGGGACGAGAGAGGGACGCTCCCCCTTTCCCCATCCGCTTTTTCTCCGTTTTATTTGCATCCGAGCGCGTTCCGAAAACGTATTGCGTCCTTCTTTTGCATAGTGCGGATGTACCGGCCTATAATAAAGCTCGAATCGCGCCGTCACTCATTAGCATAAAAGCACGATACCGCGCGCGCTTCGATCGAGTGGAGGGTCCCCCCCCTCCCCAACCGCTATAGGCGGACTCCTCGATATTGCTCGCCATATAATGCGGGATGTGCGATGTCCTGGGGTTCTTATACCGTCAATTACGCATTACGATATCTTCATTAGAAAAAAAAATCCCTCTCGCGCATGAATTGCTAAAATGTCTGCCAATCTAATTATTAATCCGCCGGATCGTAGCCGAATCTAATTAGCATAATGGAATCATGCTTATGCGCGAGCGCCATAGAAATACGAGTCAATTCCCGTAACGCATCGCTGCACCGCGAGAATTTTCCGATTTCACCACGTTTCGACGTTGATTGGATACCATCCTTTGCGAATCGCTCTCTGCAATCGCGAATCCATCATTGAATAATATGGTATCCGGGCTTACGCGCGCTTTTAATTAAACTTATTAAGCTGTTTTAATTTGCATTGTATTAACGTATTGCTGTTGCAGCCGCTGTACGAGTTTAAAATATCTTTAGTAGCTTTGAAACGGCACCAAAGTGGCTTTTAGTAGTAAATTAATAAAATTGTTACTTAATTGAAACTGCATTTATTCAAACAAACCTTATTAGCCCATTTACGGTGCATTTAAATAGTCCGTGTTTATCTCTGAAACGCATCAAGGTTTTTATTCGTCTGCGTCATTCTTTCTTTTTTTTTGTTCCTATTTGCGAAATTGCCGGATGTCAAGCGTGGCGTTTCACGTTTTACTTTTGACGCAAAATAAGAGGCCATAATTTAACGCGTTGGAAACGTTATAATGGAGGATTGAAAAGGGTTGAGATTACCCGAGTGGAGGGTTAAATTCATCGCGTCTCGACATCCTACTCGCCTAACTTTCGGAATAAACAACTCGTGTTTTGCACACGCGCGCGCGACACACTCTCTCCGTTCGAGTTGCGGCTCGAATTCCATCAAGGCGCAATTAGCATACAGCAACGGAGCGTGCGTGACGATAAGAGGCGCCGAATGGACCGCGGTGTCGTGGATAATTTTCGCGGTGCGACGTATGGCAATCGCGCGGCGGTGTCGAAACTTCGACCAGTTGCGAAGTTATATTAAACGTTCCGACGGGTGTACACATATTCATGTGTCTGCACCTCGTTCATGACGTTGCGGACGTTGCGCCCTTTGTAACAGCAAGTGCCAGTTTCGTACATTATTATTTGTGGTCCGGTACATGTCGTTTTATACTGTGGAATTATCGCGGCGAGAAAATCGAGAGGAGTACGGTGGGAGGGGAGAGAGAGAGAGAGAGAGAGAGAGAGAGAGAGAGAGGATATGTAGGGGAAAGTTGTTGAATGAGTACCGGTCCACTAAAGCGTACCTTTCAATATTTTATATGTTTAGTTCAAAGCAATATTTAGCGACAAGAATAAAAAATAAATCAAAAATAAGTAAACTAGACAAATTAACAAGTTTTATTTTGTTTTGTGCATGCTAGCATTTAAAAAATCAGGTACATCTAAAGTAAATTTTTTATCAATTTTATAGCTTATAATAACGTAATTAAGTAATTTTATTTTGAATTATATTTTCGTAAAAAAAGCTTAATGTAAAATGTTTTACATTCATTGTATGTACATTGTATTTACAATTAGTTTTAAAATTAAATCGATATTTTTATAAATTTTTTCAAGTTTTCCAATTCGTATCACTAGAAATTTTACTTTAAAGAAATGATACTAATAATACTAAAAACTGATAAGTGATAATAATAAAACTACTAATTGTTATAAAAGTATGTCAATTAAAAAAATAAATTTTTATTTGATATTTGTTTTAATTATTGAATATTTGATCGCTTTTTTAATAAATTGTTAATAAAATAAATATTAGTCAATAGTTTCTTGTATTTTTAATTACTTTAATTCATAAATTGATATTTTTGAAGACGATACGATTTAAGAGACTATAGGTACGCTTTAAGCAACCGGTTTTTTAAATCATTTTCCGCAACATTTACAGAAAGTCTTAGAACAAATTAATTTGTTGTTACTGAAAGGTTTAACATGTAATAATAAATGACTGAAACATTAAGCTCCAATTTCAAACTTTGAATTGCATCCAAAACAACACCAAATACAAAATATAGGGTAACTGCGGTACGCCGTAGCTATCGATAACTTAATTTATCAAGTATTATTTATTATGTTTAAGGAAAATAAA
>QKQZ01051766.1:0-17127 GCA_003595255.1 Solenopsis fugax
ATTATTATAAAAATATAAATATATCATAACTACATAACATCTATAACTTTAATTAGATACAGATCAGAAAATAATTTTATGTTGGGCTATCAAAATAATTAATAAGTTATGACATTCTAGTAACCAAGTTAAACATCCGATACAATTTTTTTTATGGTTTAACATAATTATTTTTAGATCTGTATTTCAGCAAACTTATTCTTTCCGTGTAATGTAGAAAGACTTGCAATCTTATTTTATTTTAGACTTGCAATCGAATTTTGTCCTCTATCTTTCGCATTTCGAATTTGCAAGAAATTTTACCTATTTTACTCAATATTATTAATGTACTTACATTCGACAACCAAGCGTCGACTATTTGCGGAAATCTAGAAGCACGCCATGTCAAGTTACCTAATACTGCGCCAAGGCTTGTGCAATACGTACTTTGACTTAATATCTACACGATAACGAAGACACAAGCAAATTAGCAAATGATATTTTTAGAAAATGAATAACGAAAATACTTCATTCTTGAAATAATAAACGAGTAAATAATATCAATATTTACAACAGAATGTACAAGCGCGAGAAAATAATGAACGTTGCTAATAATAAAGTTAATGAGAACGTGAGATAATAGCATCTGTCGATATCGAGACAACAAAGATTTACTTGATCTTTCAGACGTTCTATTTCCTCAAACGCGTCTTTTTTCTCTTTCGTTAGACGTTCAATCTGATCATGCAGCTCTTCGCATTTTGATTCCAGTGATACAACTTCTTTTGCACTTTCTATGAATAAATCCGATATTTAATTTCAGTCAAGCGCAAAAATGTAACAAGAGTTCGTACAATGAATTACAAGCTGATGAAGCATCGCATCTAATGATAAATCGTTTTTCAACGTATTTACTTCGATATTTTACATCACACGCGTAATATGACGTTAAATTGAAATCTCTTTTTGTGTGTGTGTGTAAAGAGTGCAACCTTTTGACACACTAACGGACGACGTTGAAAATTTATCGAAAAGCGTATGTGTCTTTTCTCCGTTCACCTCCTCTTTGTGAGACACAGTTTTGAGACTGTCAGTCGCAAAAATCTGTGGGATGTCGTCTATGAATTCATGCAGGTTACGTTCGGTAGAGCTTAAAATTGTCTCCAAGGAATTCTGAAAAGTTCGAAGAGAATTTAATATAGCAAGTGAATGAAAATTACATACGCGATAAACGCAATATGATAAACCATGCGAACGCACTAGGAGTTCGTGTTCATCCTCTAAATTAAATTCATCCATGTGTGCGCTTTTGCGTGGATCGAGAAAGAGAAACAATGTGCTGGCAATCGTTGTATATAAACTTTTTTTAGATTACTCGCTGAATTCCACTGCAATGTGACACACACGTTTGTAACGTCACAATTTTAATTGTCTCTGTAACCTAATTAATTCCGCGATCAATGGTAATGCAACTTTACCTTTATGCGTTTCTACGTATGATACAACTTTGAAATAGGAGATTATATATTAATGATGTGTCTTAAGTATTGAGAATCATAAAAATTGACATACGCGCCAACTGGACGTTTTTATTCAAAGCAATTCATTAAATCTTAGAACTTTTATTTATTACAGGATAAGATTTCATAAAAATTAACGTTTTAATCTTTAATGTATCTGGAAAACTTATACTTTTAATAGCACGCTTTAACTTCAATTGCATTTGGTTAAGTTATCAGACAGATTGTACAATTACACGTGCGCAATCTCATAAAAAGAAGCACGAATTATATTATCTCGAGATATACTCTGAATATATAGTATGAGATATGCTTTTAAATATCATTAAAAGAGAGAAGAAAATTAATATATTGTTAGTATTATAATTAATACTTTATAATTATAAAATTTTACTATACTTGCAATTTAAATATTATATAATTATAATTATATATACTTTCGGAATAATAATATAAATATATATTAAAAATATATTTAAATACATAAATATCAAAATATGCGGAATATAAAATCATAAAAAGAATTTTATCCGTATTCTAAAATTTACAATTATGCATGTCAAATATGTAAAAGTATAAAATTTCTTAATTAATTTGTATTTTCAAGTTTATGCTCGATATTACAAGCACATGTCTTAACAAGAATATACTATTATATACATATCTTATAAATATTTTCAAAAATACATATCTTATAAATTTCCTCTCTTTTAGCGTGGCATCGTCTTGATCGCTTCTCATATCTAAGGTTATAAGCAAAAAGTTTTGAATTGGTAAAATATCTTGAAAATAAAACATTGGAGTTATATATGATTGTTTTGTCCTTTTAGCATTTCTGCATATGAAAGTATTAAGATAAAAAATTAGTATAATTTACGAGAGATTTTTATGTCAAAATATATACTAAAATATAAAATATATCGTAAGTTATTGATTTTTCGATAACTCTACGTTAATATATTTTTATATGTAAAATAATTCGAGGAATCATTATATGTGAAAAATTTACATAATTCCATTTAAAAGAATGGTGATGACTTATATGACGTTGAAAATTAATTTTTTTCGAAAATTAATTTTATCATTATTTGTTCCTTTCCACAACACATACAACTTTTCTACGAAACATTTTTTTTCTCTTATGTCTTGTTTTCGACATATTTTATTGGTCCGTTTTTTTGCTCAATAAGGAACGATTTATATTTAAAAAATATTTACATATATGTAGAATTTCTATCACAATATTTTATAATGATTGCAATCACATCATTATACCTTAATAAAATAAAATAATATATAGTATATTATTTTATATAATATACAGAATTATTTTGTATTAATAATTAAATATTTATTTTTTTATTATTATTTTTTATTTCATCTTTTTATATACTATAATTAATTTTTATATATCATAAATTGTCCTCTATTGTGCGCAGGCCTTAAGGATTTCTTCTAGAGATAAAAAAAAAATACAGAGTATAAAATCTTTATTAATCTCTCAAGTTATCTCCGAGCGAGACGCTACATTCCAAGCCGATCGTAGAATCGTAATACGCCGTGCATGAGATCGTTGAATCACAGCGTGGCTTCCGTTCGTCGCGATAAGATAAGGCCCGCGGGCGGACGCGCGCGAATTGCGAACACACCGTGCTGTTAATGGTGGAGGTCGATTTCCCGCGTGGTCTACATCGGATGGGTTGCGGAACGCGTTGCGTGCGTGCCTGGGTCCCGCGCTCGCGCGTCCCTCCCCCATCGGTACTACGATGCGCCAGAGCGGTATCAGGCGTAACCTCGCGACTTGTGGAAGTTTTATTATTTTTTACGGCGTCGTGGGTATCTACGGACTCTACGGAGTGGAACCGACCATTTGAGAACGCAGAGCACGGTGAGTAGAGCATCTGTGAACCAGGAGAGAGGAGATCCCGGGGACGCGTACCGATCGAAAGCTCCGAGAGGACGCGCGCCAACACTTTCCCGCGAATCGCCTCCAATTCCACGCGATCGTTTACGTTTACGTAGCCTTCGAACGGGCGGTTACGAAACTTACGCGGCACCCCGCGCTTTTCGACCGAACGAATTCCAGCGTCTTTCGGCTATCGAGGCTCTTGTGCACGCATACGAAGCAATAAGCGATTGTTTTTTAGCCGCGATTGCTTTAAATCTAGTTTATATAAGCCCAGTTGATCTAATTAGCCTGATTTTCTACTAATTACTTTCTGCATATATACGTTATACATCACACACATATGTATATGTATACATATATGTGTCTGTGTGTGTGTGTGTGTGATGTTTATTTCTCACACATTTATATAACATAAATATAATATTGAGCTAAAAAACTTTAATTAACTAAATCAAATTGATTATTTAATTAATAAACAATTTTAATTACGTTTTGAGTTAATTTTTTAAATATGTATATAGAGCTCACATATAAATCTCACAATGAAATTCACTGAGGGTGAAGAAGTCCTTGCCAAGCATCCGAATACTTCTGAATATTATAAAGGAAGAATTCTCAATGTCAGAGGCGATCGATATAAGATACAATTTGAAACCGGTATCGAGCATACCGTTAGAGAAAATGATATAAAGGTAATTGTTAGTAATTGTTAAGGAATTTAAAAAATATTGGATGAATTTGAAGATGAGTCTTATATATTTTTTTATGCCTAAAGGCTGATAGAACAGGGAGAACTACAGTCAGAAGAGGAAGAACAGGAAAAAGCCCATCGAGACAGTCGCCTAGCAGGAGATCACCGAGTAGGCGATCACCAGCAAGACAGGCGACCAAATCGCCTGGGAGATCTCCAACCTCAACATCTAGGAAATTACCCATTCGTAGCACGCGTCTCGCTAAAATATCTCTATCTCGCATAGATGTCGAAGGCGGTAAGTATACGCGTGCTGCATTTGACATTTATCACATACGTTCTGGTAATCATATGTAAATTTGTCCTGATTTACAAATAGACAAAACGAGCAATCATAAAGGAAGCGACGCAAAGGCACTGAACGAGAGTCCAACTGAATCGTTGCCTTTGCATATGCGCATGAAGAGGGAAATTATGTCAGTAACACGCAGACCAACACTTCTAAAAGCTGATCAAGAGTATAAATCAACTATACTAACAAGAAGTATTGATAGAGCCTCCTCCCTTCCAGTAGAGAGAAAAAGTTATGTACAAGATTATCCTCCAGGAGAAAAAGAAAGAGGATATTCAGTGCAAAGAGATCAAGTATGTTTTAAATTTAAATAAAAAACTTAAAAAGTAAAACAAAAATTGTGTGTAAAGATACATTAACAATATATTATTTAAAAATTTTTAATGTTTTTTTGCATACAATTTTTTCTTAATTTTTACGATAGACTGATATTTATTGAAAATTTATTGAACTTTTTTTTCAGGATGTGACAAAAGAAGAAAGCGAACAATGGGAAACAGCGAAACGTGAAAAAGAGATGTACACAGTTGACAAACCACAAGAATGGGGCGGATGGATCGGGACATCTCTTCTCGTATTTATACTACCGTTGTCTGTAATCTTGCCACAACTCTTATGCTCGAAAGGACAATGCAAAACTACACTTGTAAAACTTTCTGTTGACTGGAAATCTTACATAAATGTACATGCATTGTCCTACGTTGCATTTTTAACATCATTGACTTGTATTTCAATTATACCGATCGGAAAAATCATAAATGGACAGCAGAGTAAAATCGGGAGACTTCAGTATCGCGTAAATGGTATACATATTCAATAATGTGTAATTTTTTGTGTGATTATACATATTAATATTTTTACATAGTAATATTTTTCTTAACAAATTTTCCAGGCTTTTTGAGCGCTATAATGGCGATAATTGGACTTGGTTTATGCGTATATTTGAATATACCGATCAGTGATTACATTCTGAATAATATTGTGCAGCTGTCGATCAGTGGCTGGATTGTAGCAACGATTTTAGCTGTGGCCTTGTATATCAAGGCAGGAAAGGCTTCAGTAATCAATCTGAATATATACGCATCAACCAACAGCAAGATATATAATTTTTGGCAGGGCAGAGAGATTAATCCACGAATTGGTGCTTTGGACATTAAGCTGCTGTTAATACGAGCTTCTCTTATTGGCACGGTAATGATTATTTTATATTTTTATTTTCGTTACAAGCGAATTACATATTAAATATAAAATAAAATAATTAAAAATTAAATGTAATTAAAACTATATGCTTTATTTTGCAGTTAATCATAAACATAGCCATTGCGATTAAAGCTATTGGCGACATAAAGACTCTAAATATTCAGAAACTTGATGTAGCCACTTTGTTAGCTGTCTTGTTGCAGCTATTTTATGTTATACATGGATTAATATACGAAGCCGCTATCTTTACATCCTTTACAATAATGTACGAAGGAACTGGATATATGACATGTGTTAGTCACTTATTGTATCCATTCTTGACAACTCTCACTACAAGATTTATATTGTATCAGAAGTAAGTTTAATTAACATATGCATAAATATATATCACAGTGCAATATCTTAATAATATTCCTATTTAATGCATTTTCAGGATGAAACTTAACTATTATTTCGCTGGTATATCTGTTTTAAGCTTTGTAGTGGGATATGCTTTGTATAGGACTAGTAACCTACGGAAAGATGAGTTCAGGAAAAATCCGGTTTCGCCGACAGTACCTTGTAAGTGTAAAAGCAGTGCAATGGCCAATGCTTTTTTTCTTTTCTGATTAAAATTAACATTCGTTCTTAAAATTTATAGATTTAGAAACCATCCCAACGTCACGTGGAAAGAAGTTGATGTTGTCTGGTTTATGGGGCTATGTGAGACATCCCAATTATTTGGGTGATATCATAATGCAATGGTCTATCGCGAGTATTGGTTTGGTAAAAGACATTCTACCATACTACACAGCAATCTGCTGCACGTTAGTGCTCGCTTATAGAGCCGTGAGAGACAATAGACGTTGCCAGATGCGCTATGGATATGCTTGGGAGCAGTACTGTTCGCGTGTAAAGTACATGATCTTGAAACGTATATTTTAAGGCAATAAAACGTGTAGCGAGGTATTTTTGAATCCCAAAATTCTATATATCAGAGTTATTGCAGAAGGTAATGCTCATTTACATTTTATAGGATCTCTATTCGTGCATTTCACATTATTTTTATGAGGTAGGGTGATATAATAGTATTATAAAGTACACAAATATAGAATTAGATAAGAGCTAAAAATATTTTGATAATTGAGAGATGATGATTTCATATTGGAGAGGGAAAATAAATATATATATAACTTAAATACATATATAAGTTTATGATATGAATCTCCATATATGTGATGAGAAGCGAACAAGGCAATGTCACACATTTCGATAAAGAGAGGAAAAACTTATGTATTTGTAGGATAAATATATATATATATATATATATCGTATATATTTGTTAAGACATGTGCCTGTAATATCGAGCATTACAAACTTGAAGATACAAATTAATTAAGCAATTTTATACTTTTATATATTAGACATATATAAGTGTACAATCTTATCATATGATTATGTAGAAATTATCATAAGCAATTTCTTTAAAAGACTTTTTTTTTAATAAAACGTATTCTCGTCTATTTTCTCGTGTTTATCTTGTAATTCTAATGTAGTTGTCTTCAGCAGATAGAAATATAAACATAGTATTTGACTCTGGAATAGTTCACATATATTTTTGGACTAAATAGTCTATAATAGAAACTCATGTATGAAGCAACATAATAGGATTATTGCTTTAAATTTCTAAATTAAATTAACAAGTTATAAGGAAGCTACAATGCAAAGTGGTCATAAATAAAAAATATATATTACTGTCACTTAAACTTATTAAACAAACAGGATTAAAAATTAGATTAAAAATTAGATAGGTTGTTAATGATATAAAAATATGTAGTATATATTTGTACACTTATTTTTTATTAAATTGCTCGTATATATACATGTACATCTAATTATAAAAACAATCAATTGGATTGTTAAAAATATGTCCATTCGACCCATTCGTCTGTAACATAATTATCAAACAAAAGTTTATTCTCACGCCATAATTCATTATGTGTCTTAGCCAATCGTTAATAGAGAATATCCTCTATTTTACATATGTTTCTATGTCTAAGAAGTACTCTTTACTCCTAAAAATGAAAATTTCTTAAAATGGCAGATACGCCTCACTGTAAAGTAACGAAAGCAAATTTTCGTGTATCTGTAAATCTATTCGCAACTTAATTGTCCAGATTATTATAGATATTTATTCATTATTTTATAGCTTTATATTTATTTCTTAAAATTATATTTAGAAATTGTCGTTAAGCCACAAATGTACTCTCTCTACATGACACTCTTTGAACATTTTATTGCACATTTTTAAGAAAAATATCTTTCAAGTTTGTGTACGTAATGGTATCTGATATAATCTATACCGTAAATTGTATGATTAAAAATGACAATTATAAAAACAATTATAATGTATAGAAAAAAAATGACGTTTAATTGTCTATCATTTATATATTGCATTTCTTTAAATCATAATTTATTATGTTGATGATCTCTTTTCAATTTTATCAGTTGCGTTATTTTATTTAAATTTAAACTTATAATTTGACTCGTTAATTTCACACTTATAATAATCGATCTTAAATTTACTTTGTGCAATTAAGTGCCGGAAAACTATTTTGCGTAAAGATGATCGTGAAAGTAAACCAAGTCACAAATTAAAAAAAAAATAATATATTCGGTTTTATATCATTTTAAAACTGTCATTGCAGAAAAAATTAACAGAGAAATGTACTTTTTATATTTTGTTAAATCATTAAGTAATATTTCTCGATCTAAAAAAAGATAATTCTTTTCAATATAAAAACATTTCGTTTCGAGAATAAAATGTACGACTTAGATTACTATCATCACGAGCACAAGTATCTTACTCCTATGCATGTTGTTTCTCGATATCACCGCAAATGTTGTCATTCAAATGCCTATTTATTGACCCTTCTCGAACATGATAAAGCATCATGCTTCATTAGGAACATATTGTCGCTCATTCGTATTGCTTAATTATCACTTATACTTTCTAATTAATAAAATCTCGTAAATGCTGTTGGCACACACAAGTCCTCCGCCGTTCTACTTTTTATCAATAAATGTTTCGTGGCAGTACTTTCGATTCAGTACTTTCATCACCTGCTGGTATTCGGTGGACCTTCGTCCCCGTGAAAAATATTGCACATTGTTCGATGGTCATGTTAGAAAACTTGAAAGGATCCTCCCGAGTCGATTGGTCCTTTTGAGACGTATACGAGGCCGAGCGGAATTCGGTTTCTAATATCTGTTCGCCGCTCAGAAGAAGTAGAAGGTCCAATACACGGTGTTAAATAGCATAAAGCTGACCGGAAAGATGATCCGCGAGTACTTGTCTATCATGTTTACGTCCTTGATTTTTGGCATCGATCCACGTAATACGGAAGCTCCTCTACGTAGAGCGTGTAACACCTACAAAATCCGTTTGCAATTTTAGACTTTAAAAAATGTGTTTATAAAAACGTTAAGTCCGCAAAAAAAAGGAATTTCCAGGTTCACTCCTAAATTTTTAAATCGTTCCCCTAAAATTTAAATTTGAACTTTAAGAGACTCCAGAAAGTCCTTTCATTTTTTGCGAGCTTACATAAATATCTTTTTCACAAAAATGTGAAACGCGAAGGTATCGCGATTATGTTTGAGACATTCCTGAAGTATTTTCTATATAGTTGCGTTTATTTAGGAAATGCCTTCGTATACCTTTGGCTTATGCGGTTTCGGTCCTCTGTACCTCAGACCGCTGTTTCGTCCGTGCGTATTGTAAGCGGCAGATCTGGAAATGCGAAAACTCGGCGGAAACTTGGCTGGGTCATGATCCCTTCCGACTCCCAATGAAGTGCTGACTAAGCCTGACCTATTTCTAATGCTCGGTAGAGGCGACATTCTGAGGTCCTGAAGCTCAATGATATCCGCGTCCGTGGAGCCAGGGAAAGGCGAGCTGGCTTTGCTCCCTGAAAAGAAATCGAGGATTAATTCGAACAAACCAGAGAATAATATGAACTTTCAGAAATTCGGCACGATTACCTGTCTTAGAACATAGTATTTTCTTCTCGTCGGAGTCTTTCTTCTTGGGCTTCTTCTTCGCCCTGGCGCCCCAATACGTATAATTGACCGCCGCGTATTCCAGTAAAGCCGCGAACACGAAAACAAAGCACATCACCAGGTAAATGTCGATAGCTTTCACGTAACTGATCCGTGGCAGTGAGCTTCTAACACCCGTCGATATTGTTGTCATGGTCAATACAGTCGTGATGCCTGTAAAAAAGAGAATAATAAATTATACATCCTTTATTACACTTGCCTATAAATTTAATGAGAAAACATTTTTTTAGCGTCTGTTTGTTAGAATATAAAGTTCGGAAAGTTAAAAGTTGTTGAAAAGAAAGAACCAGAATTTATATTAATCTAATTTGATGGAAATCGGATTTTTAATCAATTAAATGGAATTTACATATTTTTTTAAGCGTACCGAGAGCTACTCTCGCGCTGGTAGCTTCGTGATTGATCCAGAAGCTGACCCAGCTGAGCATCACGATTAGAATACTTGGCAGGTACGTTTGAAAAACGAAATATCCGATGTTTCTCTGGAGCTTGAAGCTTAGCGAGAGCCTCTGGTAGATACCCGTTGCCAGCTTCTCTTTTCGATCGGTGGTCTCGTAACCGATTATTGTAAATTGCGGCAATTCTGCCTCCTCGACCCCACGAACAGGAGTTTCTTTCCAGAACATTACTACGTCGAGCACCGTGTATCCATCTAAGCATTCAGAACAGCGTAATTCAGAATAATTTGTAATTTATCAGGACTCAATTTTTTTTCATTTATTGACCAATATTAAATAATTGGTGTTTTTATCCTAGAGAATATTATTTCGGTTACAATGATTGTAATTTTTGCAAAAAATAAAAAAAATCATAATGTAAAAAGATAGAGAATATTTTAAAAACTTCATCATGGTTTTCTATCTTTTTATGTAAAGCGATATGAAAAAAGAATTTAGTAAATGCTATACATTCGAACGATCGATCGTAGACGCATATTTCAATACATACAGCTTTCGATTTCGACCGTGCAATTTTGCGAGTCGAGGGGATAGTAATGCAGGTCCATCATGCAGGCCAGGGTCGTTGTGAATCTCATGCCGTATGTGATCGAGCCGTCACCAGATAATCTAACGAGTTTGTTACGCTCAGTGACATCGTGCAGAAAGCTGCAATAAATTCGGTAAAACGGTATGTTAAAACAAAACTAAGGAGAGATGAAGGAGTAGAAAGAAAAATATCTTTAAGAGTAAAAGATAAAAAAACAATTATGAATCGTTCAGCAAGGGTTTTTGAAACGTTGCAATAATTTATTCATCGGCGCACCTATTTTTATTATTTATTTCTATTACCTATTTTTATCGTTGGCGAAAAATGTGTCCGGTACCCAAATCTTTTCCGCGAAATCGCCACTTAACGTCAGGACCTCATCCTTGTGTGAAAAGGCGAGTCTCTCGTCCTTCCAATATTGATTTAAATACATCGTTATTGTGTAATCCTGGGATGCAAATAATGATTAACGTCGCTAATAGTTCTTGTTATTGCAATTAATTAACACAAGTTATGTGAAACGTATTATTTTTGTAATTTATTTTATTGTTTTCAAGAAAAAAAAAGAGAATATAAAAGATATCTCTCGAAAATATATACGTTTCAACAATCGTCGATAAAAGAAAAAAAAAGAAACTTGTTAGATGCATGTCGAACGTGGTTTATCCGTGCCTTGGGGATACGTACATATATACACGAATCGATTTACGAATCGTGAGGATGTTATAAATGTCGGTGAGAAAGAATTTTGTATTCTGACTTGTGCACATACATCATGTTCCAATATAAACGTCTCCAATGCAACGCAAGCAAACTGTCGATTTACATACATATGTCACGAGATTAGAGTAAATAGTAATAGAAATCAAAGACGCAAGATAGTTCTTTAACATATATTTTTTTAATTTTATAAAATCAATTTTATATGTATGATAAAGAAAATACATTTATCTTGAAGTTATTATATATGTGTATATGTATATATAAGTAGATTAAAAATTATTACTGCCACGAAATACTTTTGTTTATATAAATATCTTTGTTATTTTATTTACTCACCATATTGACTTCTGAGATCGCGTCGAAACTCGCAATGGTGAGGTCCATTCCAACTAATAATGGATCACCTTTAAAGAATAATCTGTTATTAGTTTTTTTAGATACTTTTTCCAAAAGATAAGTATTCTAATTTTTCTATTTTTTAAGCTGTTTACGATGTGTACACGAAAGTACTAGGAGAAAAAAAATATAGTTTAAAGTCTTTGTCTAATCTATTGTTAATATCGGCAAATTACTTCTCCTTTGCACATTCAATTAAAAGTGCTGATTGCGATCATGCTTGGTTGAATGGCGTGGAAAACTTTATTAAAAGCTTTCTATATCGCCTTTGAGTTACATTTCAAAATTTACTCTATCAAATATGACTCGAAACTCAAATATGAGCGATAGCTGCATGCAAAATTCATTTCGATATATTTTTCTTAATGTTGTATTTTTAAATTGCATGTGTTTGTTAAGATTTTTATACGTAAAAATGTTATATATATAATTATAATTATATTAATATAATTATAATTTTATACACTATGAATTCGCTGTAAACTTGTGAAAAAACTTAATTACGGGATAATTTTTAACAAAACGTGCAGAGAAAGAGAGAGAGAGAGAAAGATCGATCGATTTACCGCCAAAGTTCGGCCTTAATCGGATATCGTAGCCATCGAGTACCCTCGAAATTGTCTGCGTAACGTTCTCCAGTCTATCGGACATCCCGGTATTCTCTAGGGAAGCCCTGTGAAGTGCGAAATTCCGAAAGCTATCGATAAGGCTTAAAGCTGCTAAAATAGCTTTAGTAACGAGTATATTGTTAAATGAATATTGAACCGACTGTGAAATAGCTTTAGCAGTCTTTTATAAATGGAATTTAATATTACATATCTTTTACAATATTAATTAACGTATTATTAACGTACATTAGTACAATAATTAAGTATGAATATTGGCAAGATTTATTATTCCAATTTTTTAAACAAAAGTTCCACATGTTGAAGTATGCCCCGGATATTCACATCGACGTTCATTTCTATTAAACATGGCCCGATCTACAAAATTCCAAGACGTACTTTTATTACTGACATATACTTAAAGATAAATTATTTATCCAAAGTTAGTTTAATATTTTTACTTATATGATAGCAAATTATATTTTTATACAAATATTGTACGTGTAGATAAATGTGTGATGTAATGTACAATGGCGCAATGAAAATATAAAACCCACAATTGAGAAAAACGATATCGAAATTAATACGTATAAACACCGAAGAAAACCATGGACAGAAAGGAAATAATGGAACGTGTCAGGAAATTACTTCCGTTGTCCAATTCGGGCACCGTCGATCTGGTCTGGTCTATAGCGATCATTATTCTCGCGATCATAATATTCTTCACTTTGAGAAAAAGTTAGCGGAAAGATTTTGCATGCGGCATTGTTCAGAAAAAATTATCAGGTTTGTCTTTCGCTTGGGAAATGGAGCTTTATTGTTTCTCTTTAATTATTTATAATTGCGGGAATATCACTTCGATTTGAATACGGTGTTGTACAGAAAACATTATCAGGTTTATCTTTTGCCCGGAAAATGGAGCTTTGCTGTTCCTTCTTGTGTACAGCGGACTGATTGGAACGCTAATTGCCCGAATAATCGCCTATGTAGCACGTCGATCTCAATTCAGGTATCTAATATTTCCTAATTTGCATCTAATTTCTTTTCATATCTTGATTTGTGTCAAATTACTTTTTACCATTATATCAATTTTTTTTATTGTATATTAATTTTTATTATATATCAATTTTCTTTACTACATTCTATATAACGTTAATTGAGAAACGCGACATTATTATCAAAATATTATTACCCAAATTGCATTTTAAATTTTACAATTGCACTGTAGATTATATTGAAATATTTTAAGAGAACAGTTTGTAGTTCGCTGAACGATCGAGTCAGAAGTCGACTTTTTTTTAAATGTCTAAAAAGATTTTAACTGTACAATACTGTTCAAATCAATCTCTTTCCAATAATTAGACACAAAGTTTCTTTCAGAGCTGCAATTTTATTTAAATACGTTACCAGTGCTTCAGTTATATGAAAATTTCAGAAAGACAGAAAATTATATTTTTTTATAATATATATATTTTTTTAAGTAGTTTAATTTTTATATGTTATCAATATAAAAACTTTATATTTAGCACTTTATTTTTCACTTTGGGAACAATTTATATGCTGCGTTTATGAAAAACCTACCCTTATTACATTCTATCAGAATGTGCGTGTAGGAATACATAATCGAAATCGTACCCCTCGCGTATGCGTGTCACGTGTGCTCTACAATTGGAACACGGTGGGAAAGCATCATGTCTTGTTACCCCTCGCGATATTCCACTGTTAGGGGCGAGGATTTTCGAATGACGGTGCTTACCAGATGACACGATGACGCAGCTGCACGAGGAGAAGGACGATCAGCGGCAACCCGCGTGGCAGCATCCTACCAATCGTCTTCGTTATCCGACCGGGATTGCGTCAGTGAACGACGAGCGCGATGGAGAACGTCATCTCGCGGTATCTTTGCATCCCTTCGGCATCCCTGTAACCGGCTCACTGCCGCCACCGCCGCTGTTCTGCAATCACAGACGAAGGGAAGAGCGCCCGTCGACCCTTCCTGCCTGCTCGTCACTACCCTTGACCCCGTATACATGCCACACGCAATGTATTCTACGCAAACACGCACTCACGGAGTTATCCAGTACACAGGACAAATCCCACGGTAACATCCTCCGCGTCTGCAATAAATCTATTTGGAGGGGCAAAGATTAATTCAGCGAATAAAAACGGAGAAAGATCCATAGAAGACTTATTTTACAAACTTATCCTTTTACGTCTTCTGTACTCAGACTAAACTTGATTAAATTTTATGTAAATTTATTTCGTTTCAATTAAAAAAAATTATTGATGAGTTGAATTAGAGAGATTTCGTCAACATTAGGAAAAAGAATTTAGTACCTTTAAAAAAGCTGTTTAATTAAGCTGTTTAATACATTTTTTAACCAAATATTTTGTTTTGTACACTAAGAAAAAAAATTACTAAGTTTTAATAAATATTTGTTTGAATAGTTGCTATGACTTGCGGTACATAAATATTTATTGAATAAAAAAAATGAGTTAATAGTTCTTGTACCAAATAAATATTTATTATTTAGTAATTTTTTCTCTCAGTATATATACGTAAATAAAAAATATTTGTTTATATACTGACTAAATAGTTTTGTTCGGTACCTAACAAAATTATTTAATTAGTATAAACAAATATTTTTTTATTTACCTGCATTTCACAGAAACAACTAATTTTTTGTTACTATTAAATAATACTTCAACTAAAACTTTTGCTGAAAATACTAAATTTTTTCCTGTGTTACTTTTTCAAGGCGGTTAGTTCTAAACGTGCACTGACTTGCAACTCTGTCATTATAACGAGTTACATGATATATTACCGTTCTCAGAAAAAGTAATAAAAGTTATTGCTTTTTACGCTAATACTTATTGTGTTACTAATGATTTACGTTAATATTTTAATTCTATCGCTAATTTTATCGCGTAATATTTTTTCGCTATTAATCGAGAGAATGAAAAAGTTGTAAAGCTCTTTCATTTGTGTCCAATCAATGGCATTTTCCTTTCTGAAATGTCCGAAAAATTAAGTCATTAAAACTAGATATAACTCCATTATTATGCATGATTGATCCAGATTGAAGAGTGAAGCATAACGAAATGTAGAGGTGCAATAAAGCATTATACGTACAATACACTAAAATAAGAATGAAATAAAATCGTGCATAACGCGCTGTCTGCATATCGCGTTGTGCTTCAACCTCGCGCTTTATTCACTTCCTATTCAAAGATTGCGCACGTACGAAGCCGCACTTTCGCCTCTATAGACATGACATCCGTATTAAACAATAAAAAAAAAACATAAAATATATTCCACAATATTACGTACTTTTGGTAAATCTATTCCCCCGAGACAATCAAGACGAAGACATGCCTTGTTAGTCACGAAACTCTATACTCCGTAAATAATGAAGGGATGACTTTTTTCTCCCCTAGGTTGGCTTTATTAATGCTCGCGTTTTAGATTGCTGACAAGGAATATTTCATGTACGCGACATCCTATGCAACTACTTGACAGAAATTGATCAATATTATATAAAATATTATTTTCCTCGCGCTGTTATTTTATTTAATTTGTTAATTAATAATTCTTGTAAAATTGTATAGAATTAGACACCACAGACGCGCCCTTCGCGCGCGCTATTTAGCTTTTTATTTTAAACTTTTTGAAAATAAATTGCATTAAGAACCTTCTATTAATGCACATTTCTACAAATTAGCATCTGCTAACTCCGTGATGACAGCCGCTGATGACAACGAAGTTAGCGCAGCAAGTTCGAACCAATTAGCAGCGAGGAAAAGCAACAACAATTGGCAATATAAAAGCAAAAAAACGCAAAGGCGATAATCATACTTCTGGAAGTTTGAATAGATTCCTCAAAATTTATTCAAACTTCAAGAAATATGTATGTTGGCTTACATATTCTTTTTTTTCACAAAGGATATGTTTTGAATATTGTTTGAACTATTTTTACTTCTCTCATGTATTTATATCAAATATTTATATTAATTCAACAATTATACAATTATTATATTTATATTAATTAAATAATTAACAAATTTACACTTTCACGGAAAAAAGGCTTCAACGAAGAGACTTTAATACGCCAAATTTTAAATAGGAAAATTAAAAACAAAATGCCAACAAATTAAAAGCAAAATACAAACAACAGAATTGCACAAATTAAATCGTGAATTAATAGGAAGTCATAATAGTACATACATGTTGAGATTTAATTAATCTATTCTATTATCTATTCTAAACAAATGATCTGTAACCTGCCAACAAATTGGCAGTGAATTTGATTAGGAATTGTTAGCTAATTAGCTTTAACTGTGTACATATTAATTTCGTGTTTTGCTGATAAAGTCTGCTAATATAACATGACAGCAGATTGGTGGCAGAAACCGAGCAGATCTGTCGAACGCAGATTTTGCTCTATTTTTGCCACTGATCTGCGTCAAACTGTATAGCAGATATATTAAAAATCTGCTTTATTTTTACCATCAAACTTTGTTATATTTCTGCCAGTATTCTGGTAACAGCTATCGTATATGTCAGATTTTGTATCAAACCTGTAAACTTTTTGTTGATAAAATTTGTAGCAGATACTTTACAAAACTTATTTTCAACAACTGTCTGAATTTTCACTTATATCAATTTA
>QKQZ01051778.1:0-40403 GCA_003595255.1 Solenopsis fugax
AGGGTTCCATCATCCTTTCCGCCACATTTCTCGTAACGAAAGACAAGAGCTTCCGCTAAGTCTCTAACGAACCGTGAGAACCGCTCTGTCGATTTCTCGAAAGTTACCGACAATAATTAGTCGTCGCGGAGTATCTAAAGTTCTACAAATATCGTACTTCAACTAGGGATTCGAAATTAGAAGAGAGTTGGAATATTTTATTTTAATATTAAATTAAGTAATATATTTTTTCACACGCTTCTATGTGTTATTTTGACGGGAATGTAGTTGGGTTGTTGCGAATATTAAAACGTCAGTCTCGTCGTAAGTCGTAAGAGAGATCCATAGATAAAGCACGGAACGGTCCCATATTAATAGTCGCGTGCCCATCGATCCCGCCTTTGTTATCCTTCGGGGGTTGACTCTCTGAAGTCTTGTGCGTATTCGAAAGATGTAAAAGTCGATAGTGACCGACCCCGAGGAAGCCTATTGCATTCAATGGCCTATCCTCCTCGCGTTTGTAGATTCTATCTGGTATTCGCGATATGTTCGTACAGCTAAGCGAGCTTGTCGCACATCCCACTCGATATATATGATCGCCGTTTTCGCTACTCCGCTAAAATTAATTGGCCGAGCAATAATAACTGAGAATTCAAATTTATCATACTTTATTCAAACGAGATTTCTGCATTCTTACATTGTTACTTTATTTTCATTACGATTCGGCATATGAATCGATCTTCTACAATCCCGCCTTTAGATTTATCGCGCCACTATCAATATCTCGTGGGCGTGCGTAACGATCATATAAATATTGAATGACAACTTTATTCCTTGCCTCCCTATTCTTACACTCTCGTGCCTCATTGATTTATGTCAAAAGCCTTTGTCGGAGTTAAAAGTTTTATCGTTACAGCATTTACATGTAGCGAGTCGTAAATTTCGCGCAGTTTCGGCCGCCGTGCCGCGGCGATTTATAATCATGTCTCTGCTGAGAAATTCGATTAAAACGCGATTCGATTTAATAAATTTTTATTAAAAATATATTAAATAACATGCAACAGTTAAAAATTCTATTATACATGTTATTTAAATTGCAACGTGTTCGAATTAAAATTCAAATAAAATATTGCTATTAAGAATGTATTACACTCTTTTTTAAATGTGTTAATATTTATACCTTTAAATAAGCGTATATGCAAACCAAAGTTGTGTTATAACATTATATTTTTATTGAACAATACATTTTATTTACTTTTTTGTTTTTTTATTTTTGTTTTTTATAATACTAGAATTTAAAAAAATAATGACAAAAATCTCAATTTTTTTGTATAAATGCTTTAAATATTCATAATAATTTATGAAAAATTTTATATCTGAGAATATTTGTTCTGTAAATAAATAAATAAATTTTGTTTATTTCCAGAATAACTAACTTCTGCAATATAATGAAACTTTACATACATCATCTCTTGAATGCTCATAATAATACCATATAAAAAATTCAGATTTTTTTATTTCTAGAGAATTAAAATAATTTTTTGTTGCAACTAGAAAATCACTGTCAAATTTTTTGTATTACTTTCAAATGCAATATAAAATAATCTCTGTAACTTTTTCATAATTTTATTATTTTAAAAATAGGTGTAATACATCTTTAAATTTCTAACATTCTCTCATATAAAATTAATCGTTATTTTAGGCGATGCTAATGAGTTCGTAAAACAAAACCGCTAAAGTCATCGAAGTTGACGTGAAATACGCAGAATACAATAGTACCAATGTACAGTTATCTTATAATGTGTATATTTCCTCGAATTAGTTAGCGCGCGGCGCCGGTGTTCGACCTTCGTTTTTGCTGCGTTCGGCGCGCTACTGTTTACGCGCGGTCACATTGTTATCATTCGTGCGGCGAAACTCAAAGCGGCAGGTAGCGGACTCGAGCTATTCCGTGTGCCGTAGTATTACTTCTTGGGATGGTTAAACGATCGAGTCGAGACCACAAGACACTAAACGCGATCATTTCTTACAATTGATTAGACTGTGAGATCACGCAAGTGATTAACTCCCGAGATTTATGATTCATAAGCATATTAGACGATGGTTATTTATCGAAAGCAGATATTTCGCGTTATTCTTTCGATAGAGATAAAGGAGTAAATGCACATTGCACGCGCAGGAAGTAATGATTTAAAGTGCCGTGTAAAGCGCGCAATTCGTCGTCTTGTGATGATTAATGAACGCGCGATTGTAATTAGCCATGTTTTCGCGAATGAGTGAGTGATGTGAAGAAATGGCGATGCGGAACAAGGGAGAACGAGGAAGTTGTGAAGGAAGCAGAAAAAAAAATTGGCACCGGTTCACGTAAGGTAAGACAATGGCAAACATCGGCATTCGGAACATGATAACCGCTCCGCCTAATCGTTGCTTAAGTTAATTAACGGTGATGAGATCATCGAGGTCCCGGTAGATTCCAGCCACCGTTGCTTCGCAGCTCTCGATCAATAGTATCAATAATATTTCTTTCAAATAGAGCTACATTTGACAATTTTTATCGGTCTCTTTTTAATTTAATTTAATTCTCACGAATGGAATTATTAAATTAATTAAATTGAAATTTATTGTTACAAGGAAATAAAATTTTGTTGATAATCTTTATTAATTATCGAGAAAAATTTTAAACTTTATTAATATAGAATAATTGTTTGTAATTCATAATATCGATATAGCTACAGCAATCTCTTTTTTTCATCACTTTATGAATACGAAGCCATCTTGCCGATGTTTTCCAGTGCGATTGTTAAAAAGTCCGAGTTGCATTATTGTTATTTTTCTTGTCGAGTCTTTTCTTGTTTCAAACAAATCGCGAGATATAGCGGTATTAACAGTTTGCTCGGAATTCGCGTAATATCACTCGGTATGCGCGGTTCACATTAGAAAAAAGTGCACCGGAGAGCGGAGCCGGTCCGAGAGTAACGTCGTATACGCGCGGAGTGGTCCAAGTGCGTTCTTGCCGTTTCGGCTGCGTCGCCGGGTGCATCCGCCGCGCTGCGCTGCACCGCTGCAGTTCTCGGGACAAAAACCCCGTGCCGGACAATAACCCTGAATAAATCACTGCCCCCGATAGCCATTTGGTGCGGGTCCTCCACCGGCTGTTTATGTCGGCGCTGCTGTCTAAACAAGATCAAAACGACCGCCGCCACCGTCTCGTTCGGCCGTCGTCAGGAATTCATCGCTCGGGGCGACGCCCTCCCCGATTATTGAAAATTTCAAAGGCGATCCAATTGTGTCCCGGCCGACCAAATAACACGACTCGCAGCTACTAACAGTCGGGCGAGACCCGACGCCTAATTGCACCTGACGGGAAGGGAATATTACGCTGGGAGGGAATAATTTTCCGTGGTTCTCTGCCATATGATTTATGTTATATACAGATTCAAATAAAATATATTTTGTTGTACATAATGTAAGATAGTAAATATAAACGTAGTGTTGATAATTACGGACTTGTGGGACGGTTAAAATATTGCAGAAAGTTGGCGTATAAGATTATGGAATTTTTTATCATTTAATATTCCTTGCAAATATAATATGCTCTTATTAGTATAAAGGAGACATCGGTCTTTTGGTCTTTTCAAGCATGAAAGCTTGTAACAATTAATAAATGGTCCGGTATTCGGTTGAGGCTCGCTACTGATTTACCGCCGTTGAACGCGACGGGTAATTTTCCCACCGTGCCAAAGATTTAGATGCCGTTTAAATGTAAATCTCTGGTAATCTCACGCACTTAGTGCTACAGCATTGGGAGTCTACCGCTAGTGGAACCTGGGCTTTATAGCTAATATTGCGAGACGTGTACCTACTGCAAATTGCACTTTAAAGAAGTTAAGCCGCGCTTGTTTCTAAACTTCCGTGAATCTGCGGGAAATTAGATTTTTCAGGCTGTATTTGTATCTCATAATTCTGTAATTTTATAAAATGCTTTCTTAAATTTAATAACATATTTTATAGAAACAAAAATATTTCGTACCAAAAAAAATATAAAGCATAACTAAATCAAGACATCACTATAATCAAATTAATTCGTGTTCCGATATTATTCAAAGGCTATTGTATGTGATTAGCTGAGAAGCAGTCGCAAAAATAAATTTTCTTGTATAAGCACGTCGCCGTGGGCACATCGAGAGGGTTTGCAACATTGTCGTCCGTAATTGGAATATATTAATTTTTGTCGGTCGTTTAGAGCGCGCTGTACATTTACGGGCACGCTATTGAGATCTCTTATGTGGGTGGGACCGGTTTTAAGCTGCTTTCACACGTGTATCGGCGGTCGTTGCTGTCGCATAGAGCGGAATTAGTTCGTTCTAGTCGACCTGGATGAAAAAGAAGAACGATGCGTGCTGGCGTATAAAGTTATCTTTCGTGTAGAAAATAATTTAATACCTCGGTACAACGTCAAGCTAGAGGAATCGTGTAAATAGAGTTGTTGTTGAAAAATTCAATAATTAATTGCGTAGGTATAACGTAACAATACTTCCGTATAATTTTCAAGATTGCATACAAATATATAAATTTTTATAGAGACTGTTGTAAAAATTGATTGTTTTATTATAATTTAATTAATTTATTCTATTTAATTAAATTAATATTTTATTTAATTAAAATAATTTCTAATTATTCCATTTAATTAATTTAATTTAATTAATGATACTTGTTAATGCGAAAGATAAATAACCTGAGATAATCAATGAAATGTTTTAGTTTTGACGGAAATGGAGTTTCATAAATCAGATTTCAATTTCCCTGTATTATCTCTCGTAAAACTAAACTAAACTAAACTAAACTAAACTAATGCAGTGATAATAACATGAAAAAAATGTTAAATTTCATGCATAACTTATGATCTTTTGCGTATCCATATATACTTAACGTTTTCACGCAGCCGTGTGAGCATATGCACAAATATATGTTGCATGTAAAGTACACATTGCGGGACTGTCCTCTTCGTAGGATTATATTAATTAAACGTAATGCTAGAAGCCGCGAGAAATTAATCGCTTTTAGTCGTTATCCCGATCTGTCGTTAATAGCGCCGTTATTTCTTGACTATCCTCTTTCGTTTTATTTCTGTATCACGATTTTACTTGCTCCTTTTTAGAAGACAGCGGTGAGAACATAACGGAAATTTTATTTCGTAATCTCGCGATCAGTGTATTCATAACATTCATAACAAATATAATTTAATGTAGTATTATGAAAAATGACAATCTGAGTGTTTTAAAATCACGTTGAAAGTTTAGTCGAGTCGAATTTTTAAGATATGGAATAAAAATTTTATTCCATACTTTAAAAATTAATGTAAAGAATGATAAAAATAAGAATCAGACATAACAGTTCAAAAATTACAAAAAAATCAACCCGTTTTACCCATCGACTTTTTAAAAACTCAAGTTTAAGGAAACTTATTTTACTTTAAACAGATAATATTTTTCTCTCTTTAGTCATGTTAACAAAACAATGTATCGTGTTTTCGTTTATTTACTCCGATAGGAAGAAGGTAGTCTGTATTACCGTGTATATATTATGCACGTGCACGAAACGGGAAACATCGACGAAAGTTACGATAATTTTCAGCGTAATCGAACAGAGGTACTTTCTTCCCGATTTCCATTGTCCTTCGCGGGGAGAGAAAAAAACGTGAAGCACGAACCGCACAACAACTCCTTTGGCAAGCGATCGCGGTCCCGATCATTGATTCTCCCGGTTCCCATTCTGCTGTCAACCAGTAGCATTCTTGTTCGTGCGCTAACCTTCGAAAACGAAGCCCTTCCATGAATGCGCCCCGAGCGCTGGAGCCAGAAGCTCTTTCCGCGGCCTCGCTCCTCGCCTTCGCCTTCGCCTTCGCCTTCGCATTTCGCTTTTCGCTTTTTCCATATACTGTATATTCACTTTCGTTGACTTTACGCTTGGTAACGTCACATCGCGCATAATATGTCGGGGATATAAAGTTAATTGACAGGCGAATATACCTGCGTACACTCGCGCACATAGTAAGACAGTTGCATCTGCAACAAAATCAGTAGGAAATTTCCGCGGCATTTCTAGAATAAGAAGACGTACAAGAAATCCTGTCGGCGTTAGTTAAAGCGAGGCGCACGGAGAGGATTTCTTATCTTTTAGGAAAAACGCAGCGACAATAATGAGGTAACGGAGCGTATCAAGAATGCGGATGTGCATCGAGATGCGTTCGACTCGGTTAAGGTTGATTTATCGTTTCGAGGACACTGCCAAATTGGCAATGCCCGTCCCTACGGTTCGTTAGGCAATCGATCGAGCATCGAAGAACTCCTGCGATCAGAATTTTGGATAATTCACTTAGGGGGTACGGGAAGCTGTTTCAAATTTAATGGACGTTAATAACAATGCATCGTTTTTTGCTGTAACAAAATTTTTTTTATAGGAAAGAAATTTATATAAAATGCACGTATAATCATTACCGAATTGTAGGAATTTTTATAAAAATCTAAAATTTTTTTTCTATATTTATATTATTTTTGGCGACAATCAGAAAAAATTTCTTTCCTGTTCCAGATCACGAAAGCCATAGTATTTTACAGGAACAGGTGTTAGATATTTATATTAGTATTTTTAGTGTTTTTAGATTCTGTTCAATATGCAGACGATGCTGAGTATTTGTCTTCTGATAAGTGCACGCATTATAGCGTGGTGACGTAATGAGGACGAGTTACAGCTTCCGCGGCAGTGTTCCCTATAGATCCGTTTAACATCACCGGAAGTTGTAATAATTCCAACGATGGCGCGTTCCCTCTCTCGGGTGGCTGAGCGAGCAATTGCAAGACATAAACCAGATCGTTGAGAAAGATATACAACATACGCGCGAGATGCACGCAGGAGTAAATCGCATAAAGTTATAATTAATTTTTTTTATTTTCCCAAGTATTTTCGTTCGCATAGTATTATCGAAGATTCACTCGTTCGCTTGTTTCACAGCCTTAGTTTTTGCTCGTCGACAATAGCGATCGATAAGGGAATTTTTCAATATGATGTTTTTAAAAGCTCTCTCATCCCAGGGAGGCCGCACACACATAAGCGAGGTGTTGAACGAGAATCACGTCCTCCGATAAGTAGCGGATGTTAGATATAGCCAGAGTCTATCATGATCAATGATTTTATACATGTCGATCCATATTTCTCACCGCACTTGAGCGCTAAACGTGCCATTTGACACCGATCCCTAATCGCGCACATTCGGCGTGCATAAAAGATTAGAGGGAGCCGATGCCAGTCGGCAATTTCCTTAAATTAAACTCTGAATAAAGACTAATAGATTGAATAACATGAGTCAGAGAACAATGTTTTTATTATTTCATTTTTTTCTATAAAAGTAGCTTTCTATGAATTTTATGTATGATATATTTCACTGATTTGAATTTGCGAATCTTCACAAGTACGCCTTCGCGTTACAGTAAATTCCTCTTTGACTGACTTTTAATTCGCGAATCTTCAAAGTGCCTTTTCATTCTTACGCCGAGAAATGAAATTTTCCGGGTCGAGATGAAGAAGCTGTGGAAGCAAAGCTATCTCGTACTTTGCTAGATATTGATTGACTGGGAGCAGCTTCGAATCAGTAGGCAAGTGAAGCGTTCTGCGACGAGAGCACTTAAGGAGATCGCGGAGAATGAAACGTAGAAGTTCTAGATAAGTAACATGAACGTTGATAAAAACGCAACGCCACTGAAAGTGCTTACTTTTGACGAAGAGTAGAAACGTCGAGTAATAAATGTAATATAGGTCGTGTTATCGATTATCCGTCTAACATCTATTAATAGACACCTTACAGAATGGGTCGCGAAAGCTATCGATCGCAATATACGATAAAAGTTTGCTCCATTTCTTAATGCCACGTATCGCTCCAATATGTGACACTTAACTTCGGCATCAATTTAATTCGATTTCCAAAGTGTATTTTTTTAAAAACGTTCCGAGTCCTTTCCACCTCTCTTCACATTCTTCCTTGAACTTTCGAAATTTAGAATTAAAGTTTTGAAATACGCATCATTCACTTTCTGTATTGGTAGAGTAACGCAAATCGAGTCTCAAAGTTTAATCTCTTTTTATTCTCGATCCGCTCGTTTCCGAACAGCGTGTTGATACTTATTCGCGTGCAATGTTTTGTCACGTTTATGTAAAAGCGACACTCGCTGCAAGTTTTCTGCGATACGCCGTAAAGTTCTCCCGTGTAGTGCAACGTGCACGCGCAAACGGGTTGCATCGCTCATCGTCCACTTTGCCGGAGCGAAATGCACCGGGCAGATGCGTCAAATGCGTGTACGCATCCGCCCGTCCATTCCGTCATTATACTATCAGACGATGCAATTGCCAATTGGTAGTGCCGGGAGCGAATTTTCTCGACGTGCGTCCCTTCGCGCGCACTTCAGCGTCGCCGTCAGCGTTTTTTCAAAACATCGATCTGGTCTGACGCCTTTCGAGAGAATGACGGAGAGGAACTCGTTCCGTGAATATGATAAAAGGTAGATGGCCGTTTTTTCTCCCGTAGTCACTCACCGCAGGGTGAGTGACTTACTACAGATTACTGCCTGTATTTTTATGAATGACGGTGAGATTGATACTAATTTAATATTACGTCTTATTTCTGTTTTAAGAGCGTTACTAAATCTTACAATTTTTTTTATTTGTGGATGTAGGAATATCAATCCCTATTCTTTCCCTTTCTAAAAAAAGTTTGTAATAGAGGAGATTTCTGCGCGACAATACTTTCCCTGTGAACAGCACCGAGTTCAATTTTGAGTTGGACGCGAGTAACCCATATTTGAGTTTACGTGTACTTTTTGTCAAAATTTTGTAAAAATTATTATAAGTATTCTTTATTTTCATTCTAAATTAATATCTATTTTCCTAAAAAAAATTATTTTTCTCAAAAGAAAATTATATATTTAAAAAATAGATTTGGAGAGCGGAATATATAAGTCACAATTCTTAAAAGAATAATAAATAAATCAAAGCTGAAAAGTGCATAGTAACGTAAATCTTTTTATTACACATTTTGCTTATCGTTTCGAGTCATTGCGATTGCAAATGCTAGTCTATATCGTTCTTCATTGGCATTGCAAACGTTTGCGGATAGATTACGTAACACAGTCGCGTCGTCTATTTGTTGTTTAATCTTTGGTGCTAACTTGTCAGATCGTTCGTTGCTATTAACTGCTTTGACTCGAGTTCCACCAATGCGAACGCGCGTTAAACAGGCCAATGCACGCGTGTGCTAATATTTACGCTCGCGGGTGCAGGCAACTCTATACGTGTGTATACGAATATTCGTAGAACAGGGAAACGAAACACACTTTCTTCCCGAAGACGGAAAAACACGAGCGAGAGTGTAGCAACTAGGGTGCGAAAGAGGGTGGACTTTGAGTGGCGTTAAATGTGTCGAGGGGAATGGAATCGATTGGAACGTAATGGAAAATTAGAGGTGCGTGTGCATGCAATGCACGGAAAGAAACACGCCATTCGCTCGTGATAATTCTTATCACTCTAAAATTATACGTTATTAGAAGTCATGCATTTTCGTCGACTGAATTACATTCTGCAGTCGCATTATTATATAAGCGATTAAAATTATAAGCGTGATTTAAAGAACTTTATATCAACGACTTAACTGCTATTTAAATTCAGAATACGAACTCTTTGAATTTATCAAAGCATTCTTTATCAGGTGACTTGTGGCATATTTTCTGTAGGTATCTAATTTTAAAAAATTTTTATTTTAGTAAATAAACTCTTTTGCATTAGGAGCATACGGTGAGAAAAATTCAGTGCGAGTTCTATCTCTGCGCGACTAGTAAAATTATGATGCTCATTACGCAACACGCCTCTGCGGAAGCGATTCGATCGAACTGTTTGCTTCTTGCGGTATAGGAAATTGGATCACAATACGCTGGTCCCTGAAAGCTCGTTCGAGACGGTCTTTTACCGAGTTTGTTTCCACAGCGAAGCAAATTACGTTTAAACCACGCCGGTCTTCCTCATGCTGTTATTCGCGTCCGTTTAATCCACCTGATCGAAACGTTTACGCGCCTCTCTGCGGTTACCATCGAAAAATAATCGACTTATTACTTGGACCCGTTGCCGGTAAATGCAACGGCGGGAATTCTGTGGGCTATTCAGAGCGTGGCCTTCGCGAGAGAAAGATCAGGAGCCTTCGTAAAAAGGAAGAAAAGGGGAGGAAAAAAAAAGAAAAATGCACCGTGTCATAATTATTGTCTTTCATAACTATGCGGAATCGACAGATGCACGGACCCTTCCGGCTATTCTTAAACGTCTACGATCGCGTGAGCCTCAACGACACTTCATTCGCGTACACGAACGCTTGTTTTCGTTTTTTCTCATTAACGCAAAGTGAGGGAGAATTTGAAAATTGCGCTGAGAAAATTCTTGAACGCATATAGAATGAAATGTGTTGCGCTATTGCGTGTTGCATCTGAGGAGGAGGACTTTACGAGGGAAAGGGGTAAACGCGAGTGCATTTTATCGCGGCGTGTGTCGCATTGTAAGATATTATACCGGCTAGGCGGCGCGTCGTAACTGCGAATTAATACCGTTCGTGGTCGATCACGATTCGCGCGTCGAGTATCGCGCTAATTACACGAAGCCGAGCAAGTTCACGGTAACGTAACGCGAGAAGGTTACTGTTACTTTTCCTGGTCTCTTCCATCCTTGCCTCTCCCGCCGTCTCTCTCTCTCTCTCTGCCGCGCCGCGCCGCCCGCGCCGGCTTCTTTGTCGTCTTCCCCCTTTCGCTGGAACGCAGCGTGAAGATGCAGGGAAGGGAAGATGAGGAAGAAGCCGAAGAGAGAAGGAGGAAGAGAAAAGAGTTGGCCCTCGAACTGACATTCGGATCGCCTCTCGCGATACTCGCGTACGTAACAGCGGTCCTCTTCCCGTCCTCCTCTTCCCCATCTTCGCTCCCTCTTCTCCTCCGCCAGCCGCCTCTCTCGGACTCGCTGAAACAGAGAGAAGTGCGGCAGCAACGGCGGCGCGGCGGCAGAAACATCGACTCTTCTAGGTTGCAGGAGTTGCGGTACTGGTCTAAGGGAATTACCGTTAGAAGAGCTGCACTCGCCTTACGTACTTCCTAGACTCCATGTTACACATATATACCTGCGCCTTCTGCACGGTCTCTGCGTATGCACCGACACACATACGCGGAAATACACACGCACACGCACACAGGGGGCCTTACGCGCGCGGTAATGCCCCATGTACAGTGTGTGCGTCGATATACGCAGTGGCTTCCAGTTCCCGGCTGGGACGGTGCTCCTTCTTCTCTATTTGCTCGCTTTTGTAGGTGGAACTGGTAGCCGCTACGAACGACGCTAGCATTCAATCAATTCGGACACTCGATCATCTTGACGATCGTTGGCATCGTGCAATCGAGCGTATCGGGCTAAACTTGGCTGTTTCTGTGTCAAATTCGCGCCGCATCGACGCGTTTCGTGGATGCAAGTCGAGTTTGCTGCAGACGGAGTTCAGCGAACTGCATCGCGCGCGATATTGTTGCGAAGGTATCCTACTGTTCGAGGCAGCGAATGAAGAGAATGTAGCTGCATTGCGATGTGCATAGTTTTGAAAAATAATTGTATACGATCTTTATAAGTACATATATGAATATGAATAGAAAAGAATTTTAGGATGTCGTAATAACGCAGTACATATGCATTACACTCGTTATTTACAAGTGACGCAACTCTTGCCATTAACGAATCGTACATAGTAGTGTATATTTCTGTGATGAATTTACTTTCATAATTCGTACCGTTATCTCCCTCTCTCTCTTTTAAATGGGTATACGCGGGCTTGCAGGTTACGAGTTATCCGTTCGTTCGCCATTGTTAAATAAAGTCCGATGTATAGAGATAAAACGCGTCGGCGTCGGCGAGGTGTCCGAAATATAGAGCAAACGGTCGCTCGCGGGAAATGGTATGTGAGATTAATCGTGCAGGCACGCGGGAACAAAGGCAAATAAAAAGTTCTTGCGGTGTGTGCGGTGTGCGCGACGCGACGCGGCATTTTCTCGTTGCCGTTGCCGCAACGATATTCCCACTTTGGTCCCACGTTCCGCCACACATTGTGCACGTCTGCCTGGAGTGCCTCTTCTTCTTCTTCTTCTTTCCTCTTTCCTCTTTCCTCTCTCCCCGCGTCTCCGCGTCCCTGAACCTCACACTTGGCCACTCGGTCATTGTTCGGCTTACAATGAACCGTTTCGATATATATCCTACGTGCACTTAAGTGCTCACACGTACGTGGCGAGCCGGTGCACTTTCTCTGCGAATGTATGTGTGCGGCGCGGCATACGCTTACGAGAAGGAAAGAGAGAAAGAGGACTTATATGCCTTCTTATATATTACCTTCTGTTAGCCGGCGCTTTAATTAGCACCGTGGCTCCTACGATAGCGGAGTCAAAATCGACCGAGTTCATTGCGAGAGATGCGCTACGGCGAGAATATAGAAAAGGAATATGATTGAGAAAACGGTTCCATCGTCGTTTCTGCGCTGCACCACCGTTCGGTCATTCCTCGTTCGCTCTTCGCTCGTGCTGACCGCACGGAAAAGCATCGCGGTCTCGTTAATTCGTGACGCGACTGCGGAACTAATAGCTCGCCGAGCTTTCTGCCAAGGATATTAGATACCATCGGAAGCTGATTGCGATCAAAGTTTTTCAAAAATATCTTCGATGGGGCAAATTTATTTTCAATGCCGTTCGTTGTATATATTTCTCAAGTTAGACCTCTGCAAAGCAATTTTTTTTAGTACACGTATTTTGTTTCAATTAATTAAACTTCAATTAATTAATAAAAATTAATTGTAATAAATTACGGTGATTTTCGATATGCACGAATGGACATTATAGATTTTCCTTATAGAGAGAGCGAATACTTTTTTTTAATGCATTTATTAATTTTATTCTTTACGCACTATTTTTCTAATACAAAAAGACAGTCTATTTGCATAATTATTTTCATATTATCATTTTTGTATATAACAAACGTAAAATTGATCGTCCTAATTTATCTGCTATTTGGAGGTCGAACCACATGCATACTCGCGTTCAATATACTGTAGTCTCAATTGTCTTTAAGTTACAATATAAATAAAAATAATTCAATAACACATTAGGTTGAGCTGCGGAACCACGACAGTTGTTATTGTCGAAATATCATAACATATATTAGATCATTAAAACATAACGATATTTGATCATTAAAAACATGACATACGTTTCGACCTTTCTACGTGCGGTCTTCTTCAGTGCGCAATTCTAATTACATTCCTGTGTTGGAGTCCAGATCTCCTATTCTTATGTCGCTCGCATTGTTATGTCTCGCAGTCAAAACAATCTTTTCTCGCAGAAATACATAAGACGATCTCACAAGATGTTTCTGCGAGAAAAGACTGGCGAAAAGAGTTTTGACTGCGAGACATAATAATGCGAGCGACATAAGAATAGAAGATCTGGACTCCAACACAGGAATGTAATTAGAATTGCACTGAAGAAGATCGCACGTAGAAAGGTCGAAACGTATGTCATGTTTTTAATGATCAAATATCGTTATGTTTTAATGATCTAATATATGTTATGATATTTCGACAATAACAACTGTCGTGGCTCCGCAGCTCAATGTGTCATTGAATTATTTCAAATCGAGCCTTACGTCTATTATTGTTAATTATAAATAAAAATCTTAATCTCTTTTCTAGATTCTCGGAGAAATTCTTGCGAATGAGGAATTGATCAAATCGATAAAATTTTTAATCTTATATAAGCCTTTCTTTAAAATGATAAAAAAAATGAATAATGATAGCAATCGTTGGGATAATTCATTTCCTTGAAGTTTGATTCAACGAAATTAGATAAAATATTTATTGCCTCGAACTACTCAACATTGAAAGCAATTTTATTGAATGTAAAGAATAGGGTTAGCTTCTGAAAATATAACTGGACTCAATACTCATTAGACACTCGAGATTCGATTACAGTTAAGGCGAAACACAAAGTCTCCGATCATCAAGGTTATCAAACGTTGTATAAATTCATACCTGTCTCGCTATTTTCATTCGTCTCCACCCAACCGTGAACCGCACATCAAATTAGTGTACGGTCATATCTGACCGTTATATTAACGCAATGAATCGAGCGTATTCAGGGAAATACCTTTGTCGACCCTGACATAACGGAAGACACAATCCCCTTGACCATCGAAAGCACGTCTTGCTTGCCGCTCTTGGCCATGTAAAGCATGAAAAGGCACTCATAGATATATGTACGTAGAATGCGCAGAGCTCACAACGCGAGATCAACAAGAGTTAGACGGCTGCACACTCACCACCGTACGAACGTACGAGAATGAATTATTCCTGATCGCGTGTCGATTTTGCAATGTCCGATACGAATTAATGAGCGTAAATCGGGTCGATTTCGAGCCATTCTCCTGTTCGACATGAAGCAGGACTTTGCTTTTCGCGAACATTATTACGAGTCGCCTTGCCCGAAGCGAAAATGTCGTTACCTCCGTGTATTGGTCAACGCTCGTGGCCACGCGAGCCCGGATTAATTAGCGTACAACACTAATTACCGTCGTTATAGAACGTCCAGCGGCCGTGAAAGTGCCAGGCGACCATACCGGATTTCTTTACGTGCTGAAAAAGCGCATCGCTTAGCAATGCGCGAACGTCGAGCTCGCGAACGATTTTATGCGCGTCGCGTGTGCATCCGCCATCTTATTATGCGCAGGCATGGAATCTAAAATTATACTTAATTGTCTTAATTATCATAATCTTGATCAATCTAGATTAATCTAGGTTTGAAAAAAAATTGCCAGTTAAAATATCTCTGGTGCTCGTATTTGAAATTGTAATTAAACTATGTTTAAAGATTGCTATTTTCAATCGTTTAGACGTTTAGAGTACCAGTATCAACGTTGAAAAATTGCGTATTCGAATGATATCTTTCATCGCTTTATCGAGCGCCCGTGAAATTGTAATTAAAAGCAGCTGTGATCACAATTTAGATAACAATTATAAAAGCGAAGAATCGCTGTGTTTCGAAGATACCTTCAGAAGTAGATTTCCACGTCTCCTTTTTTTTTTACATCTCTTTTTACGCTCGTTCTTTTAGGGATCAAGTGTTAAAATGTTAAATGTTCGGTGAATTCCGCAGTACAAAACGGGACTCGTAATGACCGCATAGTTAGCGCCGCGAAACTTTGCGCGGCCACGTGCTCGTTAGGAGATACACACGCGTACGTGCGCGTGTTACACGCGCGAACATCGCACCCTTATTACACGAACATCATAACTGGAAATGGATATACGCTTATCCCTCTAACATGTACGCGCCAACACCAATAAACGCTTGTAAGTCGGTGGCTGACCACGAGGGCATACTACTCGTTTGTAATTACGTGTACATTCTATAATTCACGCGCAGTACGAGCGATCGCTGCCGCACGACTCCTTATCTTTCGGTTAAATTGTCTTGGAAGGTACATGAAACGTGTCATTTTGGACATAGTATAATTATTGGTAATATTCTTTCCTTATTACATAGCTGCATTCGGTGTAATAGCGGCCTGTACAATGTAAAAGCATTAATCAAAATCTGTAAAAGTGAAATTAATTCTTAGATTATAAAATTAAATATAATTTCAGATTAGAGAGATGTAATTATAATTTTACATATTAGATTGTAATAATTAATTTTTTCTCTACTCTGAATTTTTTAATATCATTAAATTATTAATTTGATTGATATCGCAGCATTATTTTTAACATTAGAAGTATCAACGTTTTTTATTCACTAAAAGACTCAAGCGAATAAATTTCTATGAAAATAAAGAATGTGATTAAAAATTAAATATTTAAATTAGTATAAAGATCATAACTATTAAAAAATCTTTTATACAAGAAATATAATATTAATCTATAAAATAGAAAAGAATAATAATGATCCATCGGTTCTTCTAGTATTAAGGATTAATTCTAGATTAGCAAAAAATCGATAAATGCAAAAGACACAGAGAACGTGGAACGAGATACATAGGCAAAAACTATGATAGCAATTTATTAGCAAATTACAGTTTGAATTTGGTTTTTATTTTTCTGTGATAGATTCTGATTACATTCCAGCATATCTCTAGACGTAATTTAATCTGATCCATATCGACATAATTTAATCAGATATCGTATGCCATTTTGGCTTACTTTGACCCACTCTTGTGTAGGTACTTCGATGCAATTTGATTTATCTCAACTGTAATTCTGGCAAACACACCCGCGGCATGGTCGCGCCGCGGAACTCTGAGAACGCGCGAGCACGTAACGAAATCTCGTGCGAACCGCACGCGAATTTATGCGGCCGGGCCGCAGAAGGCCGACGGAATAGTCGGAGTGAAAACACGTCGGTTGTATAAATTTCACATGGTGTACGCGGGTGTGTGTGTGTGTGTGTGTGTGTGTGTGTGTGTGTGTGTGTGTGTGTGTATGTGTGCCGCATGCATTACGCGTACATCCACCGCGTACATGCCACGCCCCTGTTACAGGAGGATCGTAACCTATCCGGGGTTGCAGCAGTTAGTATGGTTATCATCACATAACGTACACACTTGTAAAGCCTCACGTAATGCGACTGCGACCGACCGCGGAACGGAGATCGACCGGGGCGCGTACGGATCTGCGAGAGCGTATCTCGTTTGTAATTAGCGCCCGGAATACGTCGAGAGAGAGAGAGAGAGAGAGAGACCCCGCGTGGGTGCACAGCGCAATGGTGTGAGTGCATTATGGTTGTGTGTGCTCATTGGTGTATTAAACGTGCACGTAATACGGTAATATTTGCGCGTTTCGACGCAATTAAGCGACCGTACTGTTCGGTTCTCACGAGTCCCTTTTCTCCTCTGCCCCCGCACGTGCGATATTTGCGATCAGTAGGACCGAGCCGCCGCACCGCCGTGTGCGTGCTGCACTGAAATATCGAGCGAAACGGCCGCTCTTGACTCGGGCGAATGTCGATTATTACTTGCCGAGAAAAGGCAACCTTCGGCGGGTTCGCGGGTGGTCGCGGGAACATGACATATGACGCGATAATTCTCCTGTTCCGCTTTTGAAGGGATTTTGTGTAATTTTGACGTTTCTGTCTTTGAGATTTATACTCGAGTAAAAGTTTTACTTCTCTGGTTTGTCATTAGCGACTGTAATGACGTACTTTGTTTTACTCCTTTATATGCCATGCTTCAGATTAATCCAAGTTTTACTAACGGTAAATTCTTCAATGTATCGGACATCGTATTCTCTTCTACTCAACTTTTTTCATAAATAAAATTATTACTAAAAAAATATAACAAATATTGTTCCAAGTCGAACGAGAATAGTAATATCACAATATTAAATTGATAATCATCATCATTGATAACAATGATGCCAACAAACATTCATTATGGCAACGAGATGCCAATAAAAATCCTTTTTTATTCTCAAATACAAAAAAAATTGTTGCGAAGAATACGTATCATCTCAGCCAAGATAAAGCTCATCTTTAATTAATAAAATTATATAAATAAATTTTTTGAGGATTGGAGCCGAACATTTCTTAGACTTTCCTACAGATAATTTATTTAGAAACAATTTTTTGTAAGCCTTGGTCTCTATACTACACACGTGAAAATATTATCTCTATTGTCTTTGTCGATTTGTCCAACTCCAATCGCTCCACTTCTGTCGACGTTAGAATAAACTGCTTACGTTCGCTGCTAAGAGGCTACGTATCGGGTTGCTGATTTCGTTCTCGCTTCTCGTTTCTTTCATCACAGTTTATATCCTTTTTTATTCGTGATAGAGAATATAAAGGTCTATTAAGATAAAGTTTTTAAAAATCTATTGTATTATATTGAACATAATACAACTGAACTTAGCGATACGCGCTAATTGTTAAAAAAATGTATATAATTATTTTTTATTATTATTAAAATTTGTACAGCGGTTTTAAATTAAAATAGAATATAGATATTGATATCACATAGTTTTGAATGATTCTGATATAAGAAAGATTATGTCACCAATCTTATTTAAATTATTCCGGCATTATAATTCAGTGTCAGTTCTAAGTAGGCCTTAAGGAACGTTGCCGTTACTTTTATCGCATCACTAACGATGCTGACGACGCTTGAGGGCGATAGCAACATTGTAACGGCGACCGTTGCGACTTGAAACCAAAGACGATCTCGAAATGCGATTCAACGAATGAGAATCGTCGAGCGCACACGTTCCGTAGCCTCAGTTCGTCTTCTCTTCTCGAGCGTAGAGAGTCGTTCTTCGAGCTAGTTCTCTTCGTCCCAACGTTCGACCATTGATTATATTATTATAGTAATCGTAATGGGGAATAATTATTTCTAGCGTCTTATCGAACTCTTATTTCTCGTATTAGTTGGTGATTAGTAGGATTTGTCATCAAATTTCAGGTATTTTTTTTTTCTACTTGGTGGTTGAACAAGACATTGAATCTATCGTACTTTCTATCATTACTAATTAGCTTTCTTCTTCTTTTTAATCAATCGTTAACAGGCTCAAGCTTCGTTCTTAGTAACGATCATCCAACCAGTAGTGTGACAATGAAAGTGCTGTGTAGTTTCCACGTCCGCACAGGTATTGTGTCTCTGCTGTCGTCATCATCGGATACGAAGTCGTTCGTGCGATCAATCAGGCTTTCAACGAAAGAGAACACAATTCGTCACAATGGATGGGGAAGCGTATTTGCGAGTCTTGGAAAAAATGGAGCTCTCTTTAGGAATTATTCTATTTCGGTATACTTTACAAGGAAGTACGCATTTATTAAAGTTTATTCACACGATTAAATTAATATATAATTTTTTAATAATAGCTATATTTTCTCTTTCTATGGATTCTTAATAATTTCCATCTATTTTTTTTCTCCTCTGTCACTTTTCTACTTACGGGGAATGCCAATAGCTTCACATTGGCTTTACAAATCTTTATAAACTTAATAATACTTTCGATATCCTTACTCATCTCACACAATTTTACTTCGTCATCCTATCATTTGAAAAATCAGCTTCTATCTCGGCTTCTCGCATGACTTTTAAAACTAACGAGGCATCATGGGATAATTAGTTGTCGGAATTCATCAGCTATAACGTTTCACCTTGAGCTACGAGCGATAAGTGCGTTCGTAAGTAATCTTACTTCTATTTGCACGTCATTAAAATTCTTACGCGACTGCGTGACAAAAACGCGATCGGTCAACGGTTTTATTGAAAGCAACATCCTTGGTGTAATTTAAGTGCAAAGTAGGTTTTTCTCTTTAAAAAGACGTCACGATATATTACGTCGGTATTATTACGTCGATATTATGATCGATAACGTTAAGAGGAAGCGATAAAGGGTGGGTCTCAAAGCAAAGTATCTACACACGTCGCATACAAATGTTGGAAGTAGTAATACGTGCGTTCAGCCATATTTAATAGCGATAACGGCTTCGCTAAATACCGATCCAACGATTCTGTTTCCTTCGGGCAATGCGATGGAATGATCCATGGATCGAATCGCAACATGCAGTGCAATCGGTAGCTATCACTTTCATATTCTAAGAACGTATTCCTTTATGAGTAAATATAATATCAAGTATATTGCTGCACACACATATATTTTTTTAATATCTGTTCTCGACAAGAATGAAGATTAAATTATTAAAGGAAAATTATATCCTAATCAATTGTTTTAGTGTATCCCAAGTCGAAATTTTATTTCTACTTTCGACCTTAATTAGACCTTTTCAGCTCCTGCTTTGTGCTTCAAAATGGTACACTGAAAAAAAAATCTGGTTATAACTACCAAATGTATAGTAAAATAGTATCAATTAAATATTTTGTCAATATAACCAAAAATAATTTTATTTTACTAAATGTTTAGTAAGTATTATCAAATCTGATATAAGTTACTAAATATTTAAAAAAGTAAAATTATTTTTGGTTACATTGACCAAATATTTAATTGATACTATTTCGCTATACATTTGGTAGTTATAACCAGACTTTTTTTTCAGTGTAGTTATCGGAAAATTTCCTATTTTAAAGTTAAAAAAAGGTTTTCTTAAAATCTCTTAAAGTTCTCCACAAAAACTCTATTGTAGTAAAAGGTTCAAAAGAATTTTGTTTGAGTGTTTAAACTTATCAAAATAGAAAGTAGGAGAAATTTATCAAAATAGGCGTAAAAGGTCTAATTGTAAGGTTGAAAGTAAAAGTAAAATTTTGACTCGGATAATCCAGTTGCATTATGGAAATAACAACATAATTTGCTTAAACACACTTTGTATATATTCTGTGTGATATTTTATGAGAGTTCACAGCATTGCATTGTGTGTAACTCAAAGAACCGAACTCACGAACATTCTCATTCTCTTTCACTGCTTTTTATTCGGTATTGTCGCAAGGTGAACGGACGAAATGGTTTCTAAGAAACTGATCGGATCGTTCGTGATTGAATGTCGGATCGGAAGAAACGATCGTATTGTGAGATCGCGCCGCGCGATGGTACCGGGCAAAAATATCGAGACGAAAAGCCGAGAAGTCGTGAAGCGGAACAGTGTCATTTATAAATCATTCAGTAGCACGATCTTTTCGACGGGAATTGTTTCGCGCTCCTCGGAAAAGCTTGCTAACTTCCATCAGTTTTATCCTGCGTCGTTTTATCCCTTATGCACCGCGGCGTCCGAGTATCTTCTCTTCACTATCGAATCGCTAAACATTTACGAGAGACCGTGCGCTGTATATTTACATTGTTTTTGGTGCCATCGAGTGCTCTATCGAATAAATCATTAGCGCTACCGTCGCCTTTGACACTCACGTAAGTTAAAGCGACGACGTGTCGAAAGTATACACTCGCGTATTTGTCGGCTCGTCAAGTCAAGTAGGCGACATATATATATATATTTTCCTTCATCTTTTACGCGCGCGAGAGCGATATTTTTACGACGCCTGTGTCGGTGCGTTCGTGCTCGATAGGATATGGCCTTATCTCCGCGCACATGAGTGCGGCTCGTTGTGCGCACACTGCCAGGAAGGAAATTGCATCACGCACGCGTTTGCACTCGCAAAGCGCGAAGACCGGGACACGCGACACAGAGAGAGATTCCGAGCTCTCGTTGCTGCGAAAGATCGCGTCGTAAAAATAAAAAGCGCTAGAATTTTGCAAGAGTTTCGTTTTGCGCAAGCTTTCAATTTGCGTGGCAATAAAAACACTCTCGGCGAGTACGAAAATTATGATCGGCGCCTCTCTCGAGCTGCGCCAGTTTCAAGGAGAAACTCTTCTCACGCTATTTTCCGCCTATGTGTAAAACTTTGTTCTTCTAATTTACGATCGTTGAGCGATCGGCGTATAATTTTTAACGCGCGGGCAGGAACTCGAGACCGCGCGATTGCTCTTAGGCCTCTAAGCGATATTTGATTGCGGGGGGGATTCTTTTGCGGCGAGTGTGACCAATTCCCGGTACGATCGCGCGCATACGAAATGTCTGAATCACACGCGTGATTTCCACCGAAAAGAAAGTGATTCCGTCATCGAACCGCGAACGACTTCTTCGCCGGTTTAACGATCCTTTCTCCGCCGATAAAGGAAAAGGGGAAATGTCTATTACTATTTTATGAAAATTCACTCTCGTGCCACTTCTCCGTTCGTCAGCTGAGCGCGAGCGTCGATTAAGTCAGTTTAGTGCTCGGGCGGAAAGACGATTGTGCGAGTCCGCGTTTTACAGCGTTTCGTGAAAGGAACTTCAAGGATCCCTCCTTTCAGTTTTCACGACGACGCGACGCACGAAATTCTCTTAAGCGCATACAAATGACCTCGTCTATGCATATTCATGCTTCTCGGACGCGCAGCCACTGATGTTCGAAATAATTACTTTGTCGAGAGGACGCAAAGGGCTTTATTCGTCGACGTGATCGCGGTACGGAATTTTCTTACCGTAAACTCTTAACGCACGTTCATCTCTATATCCTCCAGGAGTATAAGATATTCAAGTGGATAGTTATAGGGGCACAAGAGTCACGTAACGTTTCTCACGAAAGCCGGATTATCTCGCAGATAAATGACCATTTTGCAGTATCGTCTAAACGTGTAACGTTATGCAGCGCCGCGTGTTCGGTAACGAGCGCCTTATCATTCATTGAACTTACAACTAGATAATCTCGAAACACTATAAATATGATATACGCTCTCCGTCTACCTGCTGCTGATAAAGAGAACGCTCTTTCGCTGTCGTGTTTTATCAATCGTGACGATTCCGATGTGTCGATAGGACGACGCCGCGACGGTGGGAGCTCACGCGCGCGCGTGATAGTTTGCATACCAGGCCAAGCATACCGGCCGCTCTTATTACTGGAGATTGCACGTTACCTCTCGTTACATCTTACATGCTGGTGCATGCAACACTGCATACGTAGAGATACGTATATATGGTTAGGTACACCGTAGTCGCCGCTGCACGCGGCTGCAAATCTAATTAGTTGCACTTTCGAATTCACTCGATTATGCATTTTCCCAATCGAGTCGCTTGCTCCGTTACGTTGGCCTTGTAACATTTTTGCGCAACATTCGTCGATCGCCGATAGTAAATACGCGGCAAAGACGAGCGGAGATTGATCGGTGTCGTAAAAATCAATGGCGAAGTTCAACGCTCATTTGACTACAAGTAGAATTTTACTGACGTGTGTTAACGGTTATATAAGACAATAAAAGTATTGTAAGTTTGTAGAGATCGTAGAACCTTGATAAGTAACTCACTTAAATGTACAGCTGTTATCAGTTCCGTTAATTTATTTTGACATTTTAAAGACATCGGACAATTTCACACTTGACTTTGCTTCCTTCGAGCGTTGCTCGAAAGTTTCTCGTAGTAAATAAATTTTATCCTTCTTTTTTTCCCTCGTGTATCGCAATTAAACCCCGCCTTTGCTCAGAGAGCTCGCCACTGTATGTCACAGAATGCAAATCACTTGCGTGACTATTTTGCTTTCTCCCTTTTTTTGTACTCCGATTTCATTCTGTCGGCACTGCGTCTCATTTTTATCAGCACTAACAGCGGCTCACTTTATCGTCAACAACTCGCTACGAAGCAGAGCTTACACTAACAGTTCTTTGCGAATATAAACGTATTTTGGAACGTTCTTTGTTTTTAGTATCATTTTATTATCTTCACTTTCCTCTTACGGAACCTCTCCAGACGACATTTACCATACACAAAACTATCACTTTCTACTTTTTCTTTCTTCACACGCTATATTTTTTTCTCACGCCAATTTTTCACTCGATACAAAATCTGCTACTTGTAATTTCATAAAATGTTTTAGAGGGAAAAAATGGTTTTCAATTCTCACGTTATTTTTTATTTCATTTTTTGCGATCGAATACGGAGCTGTGGAAAGATGCACCCCAAGAGTATTCCCGACGCTTTCTCGCTGCAAATTTTTTTTCGACTTAGGAATTACCGCTACAGCGCATATCACCAGTTTTATCACAATGTCCAGGAATGCGAGGCTTTCTCCTCTTTCGTGGAGAATCCTTCGCTGTCTCGATCATTTCCTGACTTGGTGTGATGTGCCGTAGTGGTTTTTCCTGCGTCGTCTAACCGTCATGATTCGAGAGAAGACATTCTACATGTCGAAGATTGCAATATCATAAAGATGTAGTGGCACAGCGCATCGCACGGAGACAGCCATTAAGAACTATTCAAAAAGGCGTCTTTATAGCGTTAGTTAATAATCCATTCTACATTCAAGGAATAAATCTGAGTATAGATGGGCAAGATAAATCGATAGGTTACACCATACTTCCCGTTCATATCAGCATAATCATATTCGGACGAATAACTTGTATTGACTGTGTTAATTTTTACGAAGCGATTTTCTCTTACCCATTAGGATTTTATTTCTATTTAGCCCTTAATAGGATTATAATTTACTCCGCATAATTATTTATTTATTAGTGATAATGTCAATTTGTTTTCGGTAATTATAACGTGATATAATGTACCGGCAGGAATACGATTCAGGACTTATTATAATATATTTATCTTCTGTAGCATTAAAATTGTTAATCCGACAGTGCACATCTGTATGAGCGATTGTAATAATCTTATCGGCCATGACCGACTACACGAGGATTGATTAAATCGCTTGGACCCCAGCGGACTTGAATAAACTCGTTTCGAGCGTGGAATCCGCTTATGTCTCATTTCGTCCCGGTTTCGTCCGCGCGTCTCTCGTTTATTTCTCGGAGATACCAATACACGCGGTGGCTCGCGTGACTTCCGGCGCGTGTACCCGATCGTGTAATCCGTGAAAGATAATTAACACGCGTTCGTTACGCCTCCTCTCTTTCTCTCTTCCTCTCCCTCCCCCCTCTCTTCCCCCACTTCGATTTGCACCGTCAAAGAAGCGCGTCTGTTCGGTCCGTTTGGTGCGTAATAAATGACCACGCGGGACCGCAAGGCATGCTTTTCCGACATAGTAGCTTCTCGCCGACGCAAGCGTGCCTTAATAACGCAATATCGTTCCTCGGAATTTTTTGATTATCATCGTAAGGTGGGACGAGTTTATTAATGGCACGGTTGCACGTAGCGATACTTTTTTTTTATCGGTGTTGATTGATGATGGGAATCGAAAAAAATACGCGCATGTCGTATGTTATTTATTGGCATATTGCATATTTCTCTATAAAAACTGTATTGAAAAAATTAATGAAATATGTATTTAATTTATTCTGTCCTCATTTTCTACAGGACTGGCACGTTCGTTCTAATAATGCACATTGTTAACATACTTTAGAGGAATATGTAATTATGATTGTTCGCCTTAATCAGTGTTGCGCTTATAACTTAAAATTACCTACATAAAGATAAGATAAATTACATGTAAACATATTTTATATAAGAAAAAAATTTAATTTTAAATTTATCTGTATAAAAGAATAAAATTGTTTTAGGTAATTTTAAGATGATATATTCGTATTTTTATTTAAGTTTTTATTTCTTAAAAACAGTTTAAAAAGAGTTTTTCAAATAATTCTACCTGACAAAAAATGTTCCTCTTTTAATTTGGATCAGTAGACAAATAAAAATAAAAAATGAAAAATGCAGATGGAATGTATAACTCATATTATGACTCTCCCTAACAAAGTTCCTCGTAAAAATTTTCTAACCACTTTTAAGACAATTTTTAATTGCGTTAGTATTTTCTAACCTGTGCAATTTGTTATCACATAAAAAAATTCTGTTAGGATAAATAGTATCTTAAAAATTGAAACTAAGGGCAATACTTCATACTTGTTCACGTTAACTTAAATAACTTTAAAAAGACAACACTTGTTTTATCTAAGATAAAGATGGAGATAAAAATACACATTCTAATATAATCTAGATGACGATAAGATCGACGAAAGCCATTTCTTCATCTAGATAATTTTACGTAGATAATATTAAACACTGATTATAATACTTACAAGATATTATTATGCAAATCAAATAAATCATTAGAGCGTCATGGTCAAGGCCGTCCGTCTTGGATCGTGGAAAATCAACAGCTTGAAACCATATGTCAGATACTGGTTCTAACCGGAGGTACTCGTTGAAACATCTAATTACTTTCACGCCGCAAAAACAGCCTACATATCCTATCTCCGCGGAAACGCATAGTTTATCGACGAAAGTTGATTATTCTGACTTTACGTTTGCCAATCTAAAGCAGGCCTGGTAGCATTAGACACGGTTCGAGATCCGTAATTATTAACACGACGGTAAGCGGACTGTATCATTTGGTATGCATCGTCATTGGCAGTGTTTAACTTTTACCACAGAAAATTGCACGACAAGTATCCTCCGACACATGCGACGATCGTTAGACTTTTTCCTTCGGAAATTCAGCGTTCATAATTGAAGACTAAATGATATATTGATGAATACGTTCCATATATATGAAAACTGTATCTAATTTAATTATTACAATATCTAAATTATTATATTATTATATTAAAATTATGGTAATATTCCTATCAATTATTCAAAAATATTAATATATAATTAATATAACACCATTGTAATTTTACACAGAAGTGTATCGTTTAAACGTTTCGTCGAAAATATACCTTCAAACCAAAATATCATCGCTTAATGAAAAAAGTGTACGTTTCCGGCCAGATTCTACTTGCATTTTTATTTTCGTCTCGAGTGCGAGTAACACATGTGCGGAGGAGAAAAAAATAAGTGACTCCGCTTAGTCTGCTCGTGCAGGAATATATACACACAGGGTGACTTGGTGATTTACGAGCGGCGATTTCTCGTGCTCGGCCTCTTCTCTCGCGTCCTGTCGATCCGTCCGATAGATTCGAGTCCGGAACAAGGGAGAGTACTCGATAGATCGAGGCGCGATTAACGCGACGGCGAAGTCAATTTCGACCCACGAGAGTATCCGGACTGATTGCAAAAGTCTCCATCGCGCGCGCGATTCTACCGGGTACAAGTTACGGATGTAACGTCGAGGTATCTTATTTCATTGCACATCATGTTTGGTATCGAAGTATCTTTCGAACAATCGCGCATTTATCACATGGTCATATGTAGGTGTTTCTAGAATAATGTGTGATCGCGTCGAAAGCGCCAAGTACAATATTTCAGTACAATTAACATTTCATACAATTCTGATTTCAATATTGAGCTTGTAGCTGTAATAATGATTACATTTAAAATTTTAGACAAAGTTAAAAAATGTCTGTACTTGATGATGAGAATTAAACTTTTAATTAAGGAAGATAAAAAAAGGTTTTATTTTTAAAATTTATGGAACGATAATTCACATACAAGTGCTCGTTAGAGAGGAGTGAGACGAATTTATGATAACGTGGATAGGATGCAATGTGGTGTTAGAAAACGGATTCATTTTATAGATAAACGTATAAGGGTCTCATTTATTGCCACTTTAAGCACATATTATAGTGACAACAGTTGATATGCTTATTTTGTAATTTTTTTATTATATAACAAACATTTCTTTTATTATTATTCAAGTAAAAACTTTAATATAAAAGCAACAACTTAAAAAACCGATTAATTATTTAAATATAATAAAGAAGTAAAAATATATAAGATATTGAACTCGTCCTGTCAGTCAATATTCTATTACTTTTAAATACTACTTTTTAATTACTGTCGCAGGTATCTAAATTTGTCTCCCTGCGCACGCATTTATTTAGGTCTATGCAGGGTGCGCAAAAAGATTTAAAAAAAATTAATTTTTCGAAAATTTTACCATTTTGTTCTCTTCCAAAACTATACAACTTTTGAACTTATGAATACATTTTGTCTCAAACGTCTTGTTTTCGAGATATTTTATCCGGTACTTTTTGTTCACTTTATACTATAGTTTTGGTTTAACATTAAAACATTTTTAATACACGCTCTCATATTTTTTAACGAAAGAAATAAAAATACAAGGTATTGCTATTACTGCCAGTCAATGTCCTGAATACTGCCTGCCCGATTACTGCCGCACGTATCTAACATTGCCTCTCTATTTATTGCCCGTGTACGCAATACTGCCACGCAGTATACTGTGTTTATGATAGTCTCAGTTTAACATTAAAACATTTTTTAATACATAACGCTCAATACTTTTTATTCTAGTACTACAATTGGAAAAAAGCGGCTGTAATTGAAACACTCGCAGTAATCAGGAAAGTTACCCTATATGCGCTCGTGCCAGAAAACGGTATACGCGTTAAACATTTCGATCGACATTATAGGAAGGCGATTTTCACTCACGTGCGTATATACCGAACTTGACTTTCGTGCAAGTCAAGTCGGGTCAAATAGAATCGAGCCAACGTGAAAATTGGTACAAGGCGACACGCGATGCTCCCCAGCCCCGTCATAAAACTTTAACGCCTCGTCGCTCGCCGAGAGTATGTCTTCCCCTTTGACGGAAGTCAGGTACTTTTTATTTATCAGCCAATTCACCGGTTTTACGTCCGCCCATACACGAGGGAAATACGAACGCGATCTCGTCCAAGAGCGAATTTCTCTCTGCACTTCGGACCTTAGAGCCCCAGGCTCCCTCGGCCGCGGCATAATGCAAGCATCATTCTTGTGGTTATTATCATAATTTAGGATCCACAACCGCTCGGGCGTTGATCGGGGGCATCGCTCGATATGAAATCGTTTCAGCGACACCGTAAAGACGCCAACGACGCAGCTCTTTCGCACTCTTTATTTTCCTTCTTCGAGGTGAGACTTTCCTCCTCGTCTGCGCTTGTTACGTGAAATTGGCTTGTTTGCAAGCGATCGTGTCGAGCGTAGGTGGTAGTGTGCGACGGCGACATGACCAACAGAAAAACGTAGCAGCGAGTAAGCGCGCTCTCCCTTCGCGCAACGTGCTCTGAATTACGCTAATTAACCGCGTCTCATGTGAGCAAAAAATTCCATAGCCTCTGTGTGTATGTTTTGCCGTTTTCTTATTTCACAATTTATTCTCAAGGTATCATTGAGAGTGTGTGAGTTAGTTAAGTATAAAACTTGTATTTTATTATTTATTTTAATAATACACGCTGTATTTCCTCTGCTCCTTAATATCTTTTAATAACCTTCGAATGTAATTATTGAAAAAATAATAAGAAAAATCTTACATTGTTGGGAAAAGCAAGGTCGATAATAGAAATATAAGGCATATTATACTTCGAAAGAACGATACTTTTATTATTCTGTCTTGTTTTCTTTAAGTATAGTGTTTCGTACTGGAATATGCATTGCGCACGAGCGCTCCAAGATAAGCGCTCGCTTTTTCTATCTTTCTGGGTTACCGTTGTTTGTTATTGCATACAGTTCATGTTGGTTGTTAGGAACGCCGGAACGCCAAGAGCGATTTACTAGCTACTTGGCAACACGCGACTAGAAAGTTGCTCGTGCTTTGATCGCCTAACATATAAATCGAGCATTGTTCGTATAACTGCCCGTTTGCCCGTCGCGCCGCGCCGTTTTCTTTCTAATTGCATTCGAATTCCATATTCGAAAGAGAGAGAGAGAGAAAGATATGAAGAGAAGGAGGAAAAGAGAGCATTTAGATGCGATACTAGTGTTATAGATAACTGCAGCGCGTATGAAATTATAATTCGCGAACGTGAACTTGCAATGTTACAAATTGCGCGCGCGTTACTCTGTTTGCGATTTAATCCCGTATTTATATTCGTGTTTCTGCCAAAGAACTCACAATCAGTTAAAACAGTTTAATAATTGCACTTTAGTGCATGTAGGAAAAATTCAAAGTTTATCTTGAAATACACAGTTTGAATTTGTACAGTTCGATTATTACACTAGGAAAAATGTTTTGTAGTAACAACAAATAATTTGGTTAAGATGTAAAAACTTTAGTTAATATAAACAAACAGTTAGTATAAATATTTTTGTATTTATATGTATTTCGCAGAAGTAATTAAATTTTTTGTTACATAAAACAAAATATTTGATTGCTACAAAAAAAGCTTCAATTAAACAGCTTTTGTCGAAGGCACTAAATTTTTTGTTTTGCATAACAAAAAATTTAGTTACTTCTGCGTAAATATCTACGTATTAATAATTTTTGAATTTTGTCTCGGTTGAAAAATTACGTGCCGCTTACAATAAAGGTCGGAGACGCTGTATGAAGCGCTGTGCAATGATTAATGCAAATATGTACGATCTCCCTTAGGAATGAGAATGTCGTACGAAGGTTATGAACAAGTTACAACGGGGAAAAACAAGCAAGATGGAAGAGGAGGCTTGGGAGATGTTAAACAAGTTATTGTAGAGTAAATTATTATTTATCCATTTCTACAAATAATTGCAGAATTAATCGTTCATCTTCGTGACAATTATATGCGTGCTATTTTGTATCGGTCTTCTTCACCGATTCTTTAAAATTGATTTTTAATCAAAATATTATTGTGAATCGTTTTCGCTCCAAAATATAACATTCCAAGTACCTCAGCTGATATACTTTTAAAATGAGATTCTGAGTAGTGACTATAAATATATTAAGGCCCAAGGGCCTTAATCTGCCGTGCATTATGTAGCACAGTCGGAAGTCGCACTTCCGACAGACAAATGAAATGAAAATTTGATGGCACAATAATTTGTAAACTGTACTACATTGAAAAAAAAGAGTTTAGTAGTAATAATTAAGCTTTGGTGAAATAATTCAATTAAATATGCTTGATTAATACAACCAAAAATATTTAATAATTATATTAATAGTAATCAAACATAATAATAGCCAATCGGGATTAAACGGTTATTAAATAATTACTAAATACTACTAAATATTTGATTGCATTAATATTTAATTTTAACTATTTCATGAAAGCTCAGTAGCTATTATTTAGACTTAATTTATTATTATCAAACTTTTTTCAGTACGATAAATAAAAGTGATAGATTCCGTTCTTTTCTATGTAGATAAAAACGTAATAAACAATAGAGAGCAGTCATTGAAGCAATGCATTCTGTGTCATGAACATATTCTCTAAATTCTTTAGAGTGAGATTCCACTCCAAAGAAGTTAGAGAGTACAATTCGATTGTAAATTGAATAAAACGTATGTACGTACGTGAATGCATAAAAGTCGTCAAATTTGTGTAAGAATCCATTAAACAAAAGTAGGCAGCGTATATTTTTGCACTTTCGCCTTTTATCTAGGTAGAAAGTGGAAATGAGTGATATAAAAAAGAAATTAGTTTCAATCACCGCTCCTAAGATATTTAGCACGTTGCGCTGAAAGTTAATTGGCTCGCCACGATTTCAAGAGCGGTCTTTGTATGAGACGAAAAAAGAAAGATTATAGTTATATGAATCGTCTTCCGTATCGATTTGTATTGCTAAATCGCCCTGCGAATACACGCGGAGCGATAATAATGGTCCACGTCGGCGGGATGAATACAGAGACGGAGGGAATCTGATTTCTCTCCGATCCGAGAGGAAGAGGCCGGTCGAGAAGGAGAGGTGTAGAAGATAGAACGGGCACGTAAAGACTTTTACCCTGCCTAAGGGGCTGGGATGTAAAAGACAGAGTCATATTAGACTGATGGACGGACGGTGAAGTTATTAATTCTGCCTTTAATGAATTCCCATGCCGTTTTGCGTTTAGCCCCTGGTCTTAAAAGGCGTCAGGTCCTTTAAATGCTAATTCAACTGGATCCAATACCGATTAATTGCCCGTTTATCGATTCGTCGTCCGTTTTTCGTAACGTAAAATAACACAACCCACCAGCTCTTGCTTTTACATTTAGATAATTTAGCTGTCTGTCGCTTGTGCACGCACTCTTAATTGAATTTCTCTCATTTTGTTTATTTCGGGAACTACTTCGTAAGCCTGTATAGGCTTATCGATTTCGGCTCGACATACGCATTATATATCACGCATTTGCAACCACCAATTATATTGTCTTTAAATAGCTCACGGTTTGAATTCGACGCCGATAGAAAACCGTGACCAATCAGTTTTTAAAATGATACACATGCAGTGGAAATTCGTTTTATCATGTCATCGAGAAGTGATAAGTGGCACGAAATGGCGTAGATAATCGTGAAATATGTCCGTTGCACGCTGCTGTGTGTTTCACAAGACCGATTAATCGTTATAGAAACGTACGCGCGCCGATCATAATTACAGGCATTTAATTATTAATTGATCGCTGCAAAAGCTGCCGGCATGACTTTGCATTTATTTTACGCATTGTAGATGGTATATGTTTCTGGATTAATAATACTGTACATTATCTAAAGATCTGCGATTTATTTAACATATATTCGTATATATTTAAATGTAATTTATATAGACATTAGTGTTACTTATAGTACAAAATAGAAATTTATTGCATGTAAATATTGCATAATTCTTAAAGAAAATTAATTAAAGTTAAACTATAGACTAAATAAATTAAAGTTTGTGCAAATTATCAAAATCATACACGAAAAGAATGATCTGAAAATCATTTTTGTTAGATCATTAAAATAATTATGTAGGATGCTCAAGCTAGTTATTAGAAATTTTTTGTAGCATCGTTCTCATACGTAGGTGTCTTACATGATTATTTTGATAATCCAAAAAAATTATTTTCCGATCTGCATCTAATTAAACATTTAGATACTTTAGCAAAATGGTTCTTTTCATATAAATATATTTAATGATTCAATATTTAAACAATTTTTCAAGCTAAAGAGAGATATTTACTATAGATAAATAATTTCTCTCAGAATGTGGAAGCTTTAGAACACGTTCGATCATTACATGACAGACAAATGCAACACAAAAAAAGAGGAAAAGCAAATACTCTCTCCAGTAGACGCAATGAATTGCACATCAATATCTCGATAACTGACAGCTAGGATTTTCCAATGCGGTTAATCGCCGGGCTTACATCTTCGTTAGGCCCGCTTTATCATCCGCGGGCTTGATTAAGGTTCTTTATCAAGCAACGTCATTACTCCGTTTACTAGACTAGCAGCCGAAGAAAACGGCTTGGTGTGTATTTAGCGCGGAATATAAATTACCTTATCGGCCCGCGTCGCTCTTCTTTCCCCCCTTTTAACTTTGAATAAACAGGCGCGTATGTACGCGCCTCGCAAGAGCGCATTCAGCGATACGAGAGCGCGCGAGCAACTTGTTATCTCGCGAAACACGCGTATACGACGAACGCGAGCTCAGGATCCGTGACCGTGATCCCATGGCGATTATCCATAGGATCCACCGCGGATATCTCGTTGCGAGCACAAGGGAGGTAGAGAGCATCGATCGTAGATCACCGGATCACCTGCGTTCGCGGTCATTAGGCTAATGCGGGGTTATATGGGCTTCTCGGTGCTTATTTCCGCCTAATCAATCGTCACTGCTGACGTCATCCGCGCCGATGCAGCAGCACTTCTTCTTGTTGCTGCACCGCATATAGACGCGATGAATCGATTTATTTCTGCATACCAACGATTTGTTACGCAGACCGGTAAAAATCACGCGTTTTATGCTGTTGGTGTTTAGAGCCGCGAAATGATTATTTTTAGAACTTGTATTTAAACATAATGTGTAATTTATGCGTTATGCGTTAAATAACAGATATAAGAGATGGTGTACCTTTGGTCATTTTGGACATTTTTTTGTTTTATTTTGTATAAAAAATAAAAACGATTTTCAAATATTTTTTCAAGTATTGACATTGATACATGTTTTTGTAGACTTAAACTGTTATTTATACGTATATTTTTTTAACATAAAAAAATTGAATTCTGGTCAAAGGTGCAACACTCATGGTGTACCTCTGATCAATATAAAAGGTGTGTATTAAGAGAAGTTAAGATAATTTTATTTTTTAATAATATTTTTAACGTTTTTTTTACATTGAATAAAAATTATATAAAGTGTATGAAAATTACTTGAATAAATTGAAACAATATAAGGACAAGAGAACGATTCCATTATTAGTAAATCAATTTTAACAAAATTAAGATTTCTTTATATCTTTTTTCAAAACTTTACCCTTTTCAAGATAGAATATATATGCATCACTTTAGAGATGAAAAAGCTCTTACTGTGTATATGCTCAAACAATAAATGGCTTTTCATAACATAGTTCTCTTTGTTATTAAAATTGTTATAAAGCGCTTTTGGCTAACACTTTGGCATTGCAGACTAAATATTTTTTACTTTTACAAGTAATCAATAGATAATTTCACAGGATAATATAGTCAAAGGAACACCACCTTCTCTTACTGATGCAATTTTAATTGATATCTTTTCGCAGCTACTTCAAAATTAGTAAAATTTGTTTTAATCGTTATAGTTGTAAATAAATCTTATGCATCGTAACTTTCGTTCTTAAGATACTAGCTTGATTAATTCTATACTTGTGAGGCTATAAATTATCAGGAATAGCAATCTGATTTATGCGGATGTACGTTGGCAAAATGATAACTTGAGCTATTAGTCGTTGTTCGTAGCTAATCGGCGGAAGCACAATGCAGGACGTTAGGGATGTGCGGGATAGTAGACTTCTTGGTCGTTAAGGCCGCACGAGGAAGAGATTCTACCATTATCCGTTCGTTCCTTCCCCGAGTATGTATGGCCAGAAAGAATGCCAATGCATCCTAATGAATGTCGATTCGCCGCGAAGATATTAAAGATATGTGTACATGCGCGAGTCTCTGTGTCCGACAGTATGGTGCGTGGCCGCGACCACGTATCCGAAGTCAATAGCGTAAGTGGAAACCTTGAAATTAACCTAGAATTGATTATATTTTGTTGCGATAAAAATTATATCGTTAATAGCCGCGATAAAATTTGCTGATTAAAACAATTGATTACATATCGCGCAGAGACGTTGACTCATAAAAGATGGTATTTTGTGCGTCATCTTCAAAATCCGTATCAGATAAATTAGTGAGCACTGATGACGCACTGCTTAATCAAATTCTTATCTACGTCGTCGACTTGATAAGAAGGTTTCGCGGTGGCGTAGATACATTTTTCTTTTCAATGAAATCGGCTATTATTTGGAATTAAAGAATCTTCCCTTCGTCTACGCCATTGACCCTGGAGGATCTGCGCGTAGTGTCGAAAGAAGCTCTCGTGTGTAAAACGTACACGCAGGGTGCGTCAAACGGTACCGCAGGAATTTGCGGAATTCCAAGGTTCTTGCGCAGGCTGCGGTGTCACGACGCTACCGCGACGGCAGTATCGATCGATCGATCGATTGAACGAACGAACGAACGAACGAACGAACGAACGAACGAACGAACCTCTCGGAAACTTCCCAATTACGCAGCGAGGAAGCGCTGCTTGTTCAGAGAGGAGAGAAAACCGGGAAGCACGGATATACAATAGTCGGAAATGCATGGTGCAGCATACGTGTCAACGTCGAGATTTATGCGCTCTCGCATGTCGCGTACACGACACTCATCACGCCAAAGATTTTAATGTGCTTTTTTTACTCTGATGAATGAGCTGTGTATTTCCACTTATATTCCTATGAAAATGAAAATTATTTCTAAAGTGATTTTTTTTTTTAAATAATTTATTTTCCATGTCTCTTTTGACAGCAATTTCAGTTTTTAAAGATGTATCACGTTCTCTGCAAAGTAAATTGAAATTGGAAATATATGAAAATCACCTTTCGGCAAATTATGCAATTAACATATAGGCAAATGATATGCGCTTACATTCGTGCTTATGAATTTGCTTCGTCTAGCGCGGTCACGCCCAACATCTGAAAAACAAATTACGTCTTCAATAATACATTAATTCATACCGTTATCTACTGAATAACGAATTATTTATTCAATATCGATTGCTTACATTGAATCCGATCTTCATGTTAGACAAAAGAAATTTACGAGCATGAGTAATCGTATCTGTGCGCAGAAAAATATCATTTATAAGTAACGGTTATCTTTAATAAAGAATATTTTCTTGATAATTGTCTTAAAATATATTTGCCACAAATTTTGAGAAAAACTCATTATCATAAAAAAAAATTATATTCTTTAAAAATATTATATAAAATTGTATTGAAAAAAATTCAGAATAAGTAAATCGAATTTTTTAAATTTAATATTCTTGATTGGAATATTAAATTATCAGAATTCAAAATATATTTTGAATAAAGATGCTCATGATGAATTTATGATAGATTTGCGGATACATGAACTTATGAAATATTTGTGTGAAATAAATGTGTGATATTTACTTAATCAAGTGATTTACAGTATGTATTTTTCTGAGCGTACACAACAGAAGCTCATTTTGAAGTAAATATTACTTGTTTCAAATAAATGATAAGCATATCTTAAGATTATTATCAAGAAATTATTATCTGTAATAACGATAATCGTTACTTAAAGAATGCTAAAAAGCATATCTTAAGATTATTATCAAGAAATTATTATCTGTAATAACGATAATCGTTACTTAAAGAATGCTAAAAATTGAGCAATCGTGTTTCTTGGCACGAGAATAATATTTGTCTGCATGTGGAAGGAAAAAATAGGAAGAATAGATTCCGAGATTATTCGCCTTTAAGATCACAACATCCTGTTCGTTTATCGAGTGATGCCGCCTTTTCAAAGACATGAACTTACCTCTTAAGAGTGATCTTGTATTACGTAAAAGTGCGAGCAGCATCATTGCGTACACGAGTCGACATAAAGCAGCGCGCACATCCAACTTTATAATGGTGATCTCTCCACGTTGCTTTCCTTCTCCTATCTCTCTTGTTCTCTTTCTTTCTCCTTCTACTTGCACGCCAGTCCTGTCCCCCAGTGGGTTAACGAAGAAAGTATGTGGTGTAACCCACTCGAACTTACGTGCCGTCGAAGCGTGGACCGCGTATAAAGTGTGGGCTGAGTTGATCCGGTAGCCCACGTGTTCTATCGACGATTAATCCGCCCCGAGATAGGAAATCGATTCGTGCCGAACTGATTTAAATCCTCTGCTTCAACTGTGCGTTATTAGGCAACATGTATATGTCTCGTGGCCATTATTTTGTCCTCTATTCATAGAATTTTAATGAGTTCTGAGAAAAATATTGATATTCTTACTGTACGTAATAACTTTTGTAAATTTAAATTTTAGAAATTTCAAATTATATTTTTAATAGCAAAATAGATTTATTATTAATGCAGCCGAAAGAAAAAGAATTATAAAAAATATGTCACTATTTTTTAATGCATATAATAATTATCGAAATTTTTTAAACAACTTTTTAAAAATTTTAATCTTTTAAATTAAATTTTTGTGAGAAAACATCTGTTTGTTGTGTAACATTACTGAATATCGATTCCATTTAAGAAATTATTAATAAACTTTTGAAAGCAAGAATTGATTATTATTGAACTGTCGATACGCATTAGAATGGCGTCGGTCAGATTCGAAGTATTACGATAGTAAATCGAAATCGATAGTCTCTCTTACGTTAAAGTATAGCTAAAGTATAGCTTTGGACCAAAGATAACGACGACAGAGTAGTTCGCTTCGGGCGATAGTTTCTCGTTATAATCTCATCGATCAGTGCGTCTCGTGCGGATCGAGGAAATCCGTGATATTTTACGGGCAGGATTTTCAAAACCGATGAGATCCGTCGAGAGGATTACGAGATCGCGTGCAAGAAGAATTAGGAATCGCGCGCGTAAGTGTCCTCGTGAAATGGACCGTAACAGAGAGAGAGAGAGAGAGAGGAAGGCTGTCCTCTCTTTTCCCATCTCCCTCTCGTAAATAATCCTGCGATTCTTTCTTTCTTCGTGCTATATTGTTTCTCGCGAGAGAATCCATAATTTAGAATTCCCATGAGATGCGTACCACTTTGCTTTTTTCGAGGCGGCCGTTAACATTTTGAGATCCTACTCGTAAACCTTTTCGCCAGCTAGCTCGCAATACGAATCCATTAAGGTCTATAATTATGTCTTCCATTTATCAGTCAGTCGCGTTTATATCTTGTACATTATGCAAGCATAAATGTCAAAACGGTATAATTATTTTACGTATTACTTCGTCATTCGTGGACACCCGTGAAAGTAATAAATTTTCATGTATTTCTCGAAAATGTTTTATTACGACTCTGAGTTTATCTCCGACAATAGGACGATAAACTTAACGTGGCAACGTAATTCTGCCGATGACAGACTGAAAAATTCTGTAACTAATAATGCGGGCGATCCCGCATGCTGCTATTGGTGGTTTATGCAATCGTAATGAAATATCGGACATTACGAAAGACCGTGGCAGCTTGTTTACTCCAAGTGCGCGAGATGAATCTTCGCGGAAGGCGCTAGGAACGTGCGTGGAAGTATCACTTATTCACGTCTTTCCTACAACGTCGCTGATTGCGAGGAATTTCCGTCTTCCTGCCGACGCACCTTGTACGCGACGCGGATTAATTAAAATTACGAGATGCAATTAGCGGTCGTTACATGTCGACGTATTATTCGGTGAAAGTGTTGAGAACCTCGACCTATCCTCGTGCGCGCGCGAACGATCGGTCGGCTCCATTAATCTCGCGAGCTATTTTCTTTTTTTCTCTCTCTCTCTCCGCTCGTCGGTCGAGCTTATCTCGTGCGGATCTACCTTCCGATACGCGCACGCGTAATAATGCGGATACGAACTATGAAACTATCGGCAGATATCGTAAACGCCTCCCTCGTGCACCCCACTGCGCCACGAGGTACAACGCGTTGAAACGTCGTGTATAAATTATTAATGGGTGAAAATATCGTGCGTGTCAAAGCCAAAGATGTTCGATGGAGGCGATGAGTTGCACGTTCGCGATTAACGTTGAAGGTTTAAAAGCAATAACATTCGAGGGGGAAAAAAATTCCTTTACGTCGCGTATCATTATTTTATCAAACTTTCTGAATAAAGAAATTTAATATCTAGAGTTTTTACTTGTAAACACAGAGAAGATTGATCTTTAATTTCAGAAGATTAAACTTAAATTGCCCTCGCAAATTTTTCAAAGGCGAATTATATCAATGTTGCTTTGAACGCTTTAATTTTCATTATTTCTATATATATAATCTCTCCATTTTAATAATTCTTATGTGGAATTACATGTTTTGGAGCATCGCGTATCTTAATTTACGATACCCAGCCAGACGCACGATGACCTTCCTCTTTGTTTAAGCTCGTTGGGGACTGATGGCAAGCTGCACCGTCGTTAACTTGGAAATCGTATATTATACTTAATATCGCATTACGATCACCGTCGTATTACCATTCGCGATTTAAACGGCGGCCTCTCGCCGAACGCGCACACTTAACAACAGGTTACGACTATCAGCGAAATAATTTGACCGGTCCCCTTTCACTCGTTCGCTCCAAATTAGTAAATCCACAAGACGAATGTTACGGACGGATTATCGTACGTTTTCGTGCAACGGGCATCGGGCTTACGAATGGCGTGTGACGAAACGTGATTAACAAACAAAAAAGAAAAAAAGACAGTTTGAGAGTGGATCGAGGAATGAGGTTTTAATCGCGCGATTATGTGCCAATGTGCGACTCGCATCTTGGGCATCTTACCTCGATTTCGCGCACCTTATCCTTGCACCGTCGCCGCGTCGTCCGGTAATTAGCGAATTCTTATGGGGCATCAAGACGTACGCTTGCGTTTGATTTTACAATCAACTTATCGAGGTTCGAGCGTTGATCAAATAGATTACACTCACACGCATGTCGCGCAATAATCTCGCGCGGTAATTAGGATATTCGTGGGAACCTCTTCATTAAATGCGCATAAAAAGACGTGGCGTGCGGAAAGATGCGCCTTCGGAAACGCGCGCGCGTCAGCGGAAACCGGTCCCCGAACTCGCGCGCGAGCGAGCGGCGCGATATCGCGCAGTTTCTACGGATTAAAGGGAAATAACGCGCCTGTATTCCTATTTATAGTCAGAGTTCCGAGGTGCACGCGCAACAACACCCCGCGTGCCATTTCCTTCGGCCTTCCTGGCCGCCGAGTTTCGAGCGCGCGTGTGGATGCGCCTTTAAAAGGACACGCAGCGCACCGAGGGGTGTGTGCGGTGCGTGGCTCACGTCCAGCGGCGTAGGAAACTATATAACAAGGCGAAACCTACGAGACGCGTAAAATCCTCTTCCCTCGTCTCGTCGTAAAACTCTCCGCGGGGATTACTAGGTGTCTCGTCTCGTTTTTCGATTGAAAAACGGGCGCCGCGCCGCGACACACGCGCATTCGCGCGCATAAACGCGAACGGGCACGAGGAATCGCTCGTGCGTTGCTATTAAGTGCGTTGTTGTTACGAGCATTTCGAGGTCTCGCGTGATTAAGGCGATTTCGAAAAGTGTACACATAAATCAGAGACAGGCTACAATTATTAGATAATTCCGATCGTACGCGATATTACCGCCAGTCGTGCAGATCCGCTAATGATAATGGAGGCGCTTCATATACAATAATAAACAATTCTCTCATGTAAATTGCAGGGTACTTTCCCCCGCCGCGCGCCAGTCGGGCTCTCTCTCTCTCATTTCGCGTTTCGTGTTTCGATCTATATTGAGGTTCCCAGGAAAGACGAGACGAGCGCATCGGAATCTCGCGGCGAGCCGCGCCGATCAAGGAAACTACCTGGCATGTGTGCAGCAAGTTTGCAGAGTAGTCATTACGCCCATGTAGACGATAACTAGGTGATTAATTTATTATCGCCTTCCTACGGGGTTCACCCAGTTACGAGGGTTCACCCCGATGTGGCCGATGCGGCCGATAGGTCAGTGCGAGGGCCGCACGCGGCATCACTCGGCTCGGCTCGGCTCGG
>QKQZ01051781.1:0-13607 GCA_003595255.1 Solenopsis fugax
CGCGGCGTGACGTCACGCCAAGCAGTGCCGATAGAGGTTGGTCAGGCAGGACGGCGCGTAGTCGCAGCACGTCGCAGCGCATTTCAGCTCGCATCTTCGTCATCCTGTATGTACGAGTTTTTGGTGCGAGCGAGTGTTTCGAGTGTATCGTGGAATGCCGAAAGTGAAGTGAAGTATCGGGCGTTCGTGCCAACATCCGTCATGTCGGATAATACGATACATAGTGCGAAGTCGTGTCCAGTCGTGTCGCGTTCAATCGTGTTCCGCATCTTCTTCGTTGCCTCGTATCTCGAGTTTCCGACGCGCGTGAGTATACCGTGAGTGTTGAAAGCGAAATGTCACGCATTCGTGCCAAGTGTGAATCAAGAGGAGGAGGAGGATCGTTGTGAGGAGGATCTTGGACGGACTCGAACGTTCGAAAGCTGCGGCCGAGACAGAGCTGCACGAAGTTGGACGGAGCGACCAGCGGCGAATGGTAAGTCAATTTATATTCGTATCTACTGTTCATTCGTCCCTACAATTCGGTATTCGCGCCTCGTTCTCATTACGTTCGCATAAATTATCGTTGGTGCAGTGCCACGAATCAGTCAGTCGCGCGAAAGTCGTTAGGATAGAACAAATTTGAAGTTTGTGTACGCGCGCTCAGCGCTCTTTTCGCCAGGTGTGCCAACAGTCGCAGGTGACGTGCTTTGCGAGGTTGAACTGGCCAATCAAACTTGGAGCTGGTTGACCATTTCGATACTTCGAGAATCGTAATATCGCTCTCGATAGATTCGCAATCACAGAGTAACGGATCACCGCGTATCGTGTTCGAACTGCTGAATCCCGCTACTGGATCCATTCCCGGATGCTGTCAAGTGAGAATTTCAAAGATAAATATTATTTCTATACAACGAAGTAGTAGCCCGCATCGTTGACACGGCGATCGCGTTTCATCCGGTATCCACGAATGAGTGAGCAGGTGAAGAGACGAGTGAACGAAAGTAAAGGCGAGACAGTGGCGAGCGGAACGTCGACCGGTAAGTGCAGCTTTCCCGTTTTCTATTGAATTCACGATCAATTGCTCAGGATCGTGTTCAGATCGAATAGATCAATATTATCCTCGTCTTTTCCTCTGAACAAATTGCGGACGCTACGTAAACAAAAGCGGCGCGAAGTGATTGCGAAAACTGGAACGCGAAGGAGCAAGAGGGAATAAAAGGCTGGAAGGACGCGGGGTATTCGAGACACGGGTTGCGACAAAAGCCGCTTTAAATAAAGCGGCATTCTACATTCTATCTGATAGCTCTTGGCGGGATACCTGAAGAGATGGAAGGTTAGGGCAGGCGGTTTGATATCTAATATCGGCCGCACGTCTTATTTATAAAAATATATATATTTTTGGTAAGATTTCACTATCAGAGTCATCATCTAATAGATTCACTATCTAATTTTTCCCGATATTTGCGTAAATCTACCGTTATTATGGTGGATACAAAAAATGACAAACAAAAATTTAAAACCGTGGAAATTACGTAAACTTATAATTTTTCATATAATTTCATATTGAACTTTGTATATAATTTTATGTTAATTTTTTATACATACTAATTGTTATACGTATAATTACAAAGTAGTAAACAAGATACAACGCAATATAATATTATTCACAATTGACATTTCGTTCATTTTAGTCATTCTATTAGTTCTACTTTGAATGTTGATTATTGTATTTATTTTTAAAACACATCGTTATAACATGTTTATGATCAGTAACAATTTATTGAAAAACCTGAAATAAGATAATATAATGATATTCTATATGTTACACATATATAGGATAAACTGAAAAATTTAGAAATGAAGAAATATTCTTAACAATGTTTAACTTTTGGCTGATATCCTAAGTTCGTTAAATCCTTTGTCATAATTGCTACAGCTTCAGGAGAAATAGGTTTAAGTGGTGCACGAGGTAGCCCTGTATCAATATCAGTAAGAAGAGTCGTTGCTACTTTCATAGTCTCTACCCAATTACCTACAAATAATTAATTTTCGTAATAATGCATTTCGTCAGAGGTAAAATGGTACTTACCATGCTTAATTATAGCAACCACAGCGCTTGAAAGTTTCTCTTGCATATCCTTGCTTCTTAATGTATCTCCATTCTTGCAAGCAGCAAGAAGATCCAGTATAAGCTTCGGAAACATGTTTCCGCTGGTTACTATAAAGGAATTCATTCCTAATGCACATGCGGCGTTCATTAACTAAAAAATCAGAACGGATCAAATATATATCCATTACAATGAAACAAAAGAACACAGATGGGTAGTAAATAAGAAATCTATATAACCAGTAACTAGCTGATATTCAATTTAGCATTTAGTTACTACTTATTTATTTTCTATTCAAGAAGTCCTGGCTTTTACGCCAAAATTAATGAGCTAAGTTTTGTTTTATTACCTGATCATTGCCAAGGAAAATAGTATATTTCCTATTATCGGCACGTAGTGCTTGTGCTCCTTCTTCCAAGTTGGCGCTAGTGAATTTTATACCCACGAACGAAGGTATTTTGTCACCAATCGATTCAAGAAATTGTCCCATGTGTACTACAAAATATTTGTGAGTAATCTTTATGATGCAGTATAAAGAAATATCAATCTTACCAATTATGTCAGTTGTTTAATATCATATGCATATTAGAATTAAAATATTGAAAGGCTTACTATTAACATTAGTCAGCATAGGAATATGATAATACAGTAACGGTGTCTTTGGTGCTGCCTTGCCTATTATTTCCAAGTATTCGATCAGTTGTTTAGAGGTAGTAGGTTTGAAGTACAATTCTGGTAAGCAGAGTATAGAATCCACTGACAGACTACTTGCGTGTTTCGCCTATGAATTGTTTTTATTCTGTTATTTAATCACAGAAAATGGAATGAACGTTATTTTCTATATATATTAATAATTGCACCTACAAGTTCGATAACATCAGGAAGAGGTGCGCCTCCTACTTGAATCATCAGGTGTTGCTTTGTTTTCTTCACTGCCTTTACCCAGGTTTCAGTAATAAGTTTTCTTTCGGCAACAGACATTGACATTCCTTCACCACTTGTGCCATTAACTGCGAAAAGATGTGATAAATATGCAAAAAATTATTATTTCAATTTAAAATAATTATTATATATTTTTAAAAGAAGTTTTGAAATGATTTTTATGCAAACAATTTTTTTGGCAGGAATTTAATAAATTTAATAAGTTTAATTAAATAATTAAAATTGATTTTAAAGAGATAACTTACCAAGTATACCTTTGATTCCATTCTTTGCTAAATATTTCGCATATTGTAGAATAATGTCCAGATTAAGAGATCTATAAAATAAATATCAAAGATGAGAGGTTGTTATATAATTTAGTTTAATATCAGTTGTTATTAAAATTTATGGATACAAGAAAAGTTACCCATCACTGTTAAAAGGAGTTAATACAGGAACAATGAGACCTCTGTAGGTGTACGATAATCTCTGCAATTTTAACATTAATATAACATTGTAAAAGATTTTGAAATTTATTTTTAATTTATTTAGTTTTACATTGGTATACGTCTTGCACGCAAATATTTAGACAATTCCTTCTCGAGACTACCACTTTGCTTTGCACATATTGGTTTTGTTTCTTATTTAAATGATAAAAGTAACATTGAATACAAAAATTATTTATATCGCGGTTTTTTAAATAAATTTTTATTTCTTGTGTTTGATGAATATGTGTTTAAGAAAAAAAATGCAACAAAATCAAATATAAAATTCGAGTTTTTTTATTTCTACGTGTTTTATTCATTAAAAGAATAAAAAGTGCAGAATATTATTTCATTTTGATATTGTTCATATTAAATTATTTATTTATTTTAGTTTGTGGAATCTGTGTATATCTACAATTTTCATTCTTATCGAAAATGACGAAGAATAAAAGGGGATTAAAGATGATTTGCAAAGATTTATCTATAAAGATTTATTTATTGAAATCGCATTTTTTATATTGGGAAATAAATATTTCAATTTAAATTTTTGATACAGATTTCTTAGTATATAAATTGTTATTGTGCATATTGACTAGCAGTTTTATCAGAATTTCATGTGAAGTACAATTATATCACAGTATGATTGACATGTATAAGTGTGATATATAGCTCAATTTATAATTTCACTTGATCGCATTTTTCAATAGAGCCATATGTGTTTTTCTTACTTTGTTTTGTTTAATTCTACATGTAATGTCTAATGATTAGAGAACGTGTACGAAGATTACATTAGTTAAATATCTATTTATTTGATTATTCAACTATATTTGTGTGATGAATATTGTGAATATCATATACTTACAGACATTGTGTTGTAAACGCAATAATAACGTACAACTCTGTATGAGAGCGGTGAAGAACTGAACAGCAACCAGTAACTAAATATACTCTTTTCCGTTGAGTACTATGATACATATGCTGCTGATAAGATAGAGTATTTTGTTTGTGAAACATTAAAGCCTGTTCTGCGTATAAATCATTTAGGCGACATCGGATGTCGCTAGTTGTTTGTCACATGTCGTACATCGAATTATATAAAAGGCCTAGAGTTAATTTCTTGTCTACTATATCGACGAAATAATGATTTTAAAACTAAGTCCATGGTTCCCTGACTCTTGAAATGTCACAACTTTTTTACACTGCTTACAAATAACTGTATTTGTGATTTCAAAAACGATCAACAATTCAATAATCTGATAACAATATAGTGGAGTAAATACAATGCCTTTTTACTTGTATATTCAATTTTTTGGACGTCGCACTTTGTCCTCGTGGATTTTTTGCTTTATCGATGAACTGATTGCCGTTAAATTTTCTTTTACGTGGCCTGGAAGGACGATGAGTATTCCCTCTAGTTCCTTTCGGATACATTTTGCTCTAAAACTTCCATACAGGACAAAATTTGGAATACAATTGATCCTGAAAAATGAAGCGATGCTCTATTGCGTTACTCATCCATACGAATTATACATGTACAAATTATACTTATAGTAAGAAATACGTACATAAATATACAGATACATTGTATATACATACAGAAAACATCTGTCTGATATAGGCTACGGTTCACTTCACGCTATAAATGCTTCAAAGCATTCTTTGATTGGTCAATTTGTAAAATTCTTTGTTCCAATTAGTTAATCAAATGTTTTGAAGCATTTGTAGCGTCAAGTGGACCACATCCATAATTTGACTTATGGGCATAACTTTTGTGCAAAAGACCAAGTGAAGAAAGCGGGTCGTGCGCTTTTCCCTATACGCGCAGGTATAAAATTATCTGTCTAGAACCGTTACAACTTTGAATTTTGATATAGGATCTTAGAAACATATTTTTCAGGTATGTTTTTCATGATTTATACAAAAATCGATTTTTTTACTCCTTACATTAGGATTCTTCAATCAGTAAACGAAAATGAAATAAAATGATAGAAATAAATCTATTTTGACTTTTTGGATTCGCACTTCAGATTTTTCGAATTATAGTAGAGAGCTCTTTCATCTATCAAACAGCCACTGGCTAAATTTCTGGTATATTGTCAAATCCGTTTTGTTTTTTTTTAACTTATAACAAATTATGCATGTGTTATCGCGAGAAGTAATTAATGTATAAAGTAGTAATTATAATGTATAACGAGACAAAAATTTGAGGAAAAAATTGAACATACAAGTAATTACCTAATACAATTACCAGGTTTTTGTGTAAAAATTTTAATCTTTTTGAAATCATCCATGTTTTTCCTTTTTTACGAACATATTTTTAATGTTCTAGTTTTTAAAAATATATTTATAAGGAATATAGAGAAAAGTTGCCAAAACTGGCGCCCCATTTTGTTTTTGTATATTTCTTAAACAAAATAGCTAAAAATAAAATTTAAAAATACAAACTATAAAATATCTTCTATGATATATCAGTTCTCTTCGGATGATATATCAGTTTTTATAATATTATTTCGTATTTTGTCTTAATTAATGTTTTTGCAATGATTCAAAGAGAGTGTCTTAGAAATTGGACCCCAAAACTCGAGGCAATAATGGCAGAATCCAGACACAGTCCAGTAGTAGAGTTAACTATGAAATAAATTGATAAACAAAGTAATATGTTTTTATACATGTATTAAACAAGAAAGGTTATAAAATTAAAATGCTAGAATTGAAACAAATCGCTGTACATCATAAATGGAGAAGTATATGTACATGGAGAATTGCACTAATTTAGAGTTCTTATAATAAAAGTTTGACCATTATGTTCGACAAAGAATGGCATCGTAAACAAAATTAGTGTGGTGTGGTACTGTATAAGATACTGTAATATAGAGACATCATAAACAATTAAATTAAGTAATTTATGTTATAAAAAACTTCTGGATAGGAGGTTAACCGGTGCAGATGTTTGTGCTTGATATCTCAGATCTACGTATACATCCAAGAATCAATATTTTTTTGTCGATTTATTACATTTTACCTCAATTATATTGTTCTAATGATTAACAACAAGTTTAGTTTTTTTTAGAAACACGAACTTTCTTTTTGATCGTTACTCAAACACGTGATGCATCATGATGCATGACATCGGCTGCGTTCGCTTTGGCGCTTACAGCGCTTGTAAGCATCATCTATCCTTGTTTAATATTTGTAAACAAGAAGGATGAAATGATGCTTACAGCGCGTGAGCGTCTATCGCGAACGCACCCATTGAAGGTTATCATAGATGAAGTTAGCAGACTTATCAGACCTATGGTTTGTTTTCATGAAGAAGTTTGTTTTATGTTGCATAACGATTTTGTTTAAAATTGCATTACGAGATAAACTGAAAGATTAAAATATAAACAAAACAGTTTTAGAAAGATACTAATATGTAGAATGATTTAATATTATCAATAATATACTAACTATTTCAATTATTTTCACTGTTTTAAATATGCAATTTGTAAGAGAAAATCGTGCAAACCCTACATGTAACTGTTAGTTATAATTTCTCGCTCAACAGCATAACTGTTAATAACAACGGTAAATTATATAATAGTTGCATTGTTGGATGGGAAATTACAACATAGTTATATATATATATATATATATATATATATATAATCTATTAACAGGTGTTTGCTGGAAGTTTTATTGTCGTTTCTCAAAAATTCGTTTTTAGCAGATTTTATAATAGAAGAAAGCCATAAATGAATTATGGGTTTTTATTTCTTTAATTATCTAATGCCCGATTTCTTCACACATCTCGATAACTATCTTCCAGATAAAGATATTTGTCAATTAATTAAAAATTCCTTTTCCTTTGAAATCTCTGTATTCATGTATTTAACGGATAGCTATTCTTTATACTAGCTATTAACTTTCAACACAAAATGTGCTAGAGTTTTACCATAGAAATTACCATATTTTCTGAGAGATATCTCATGGATAAAGCTATCTAAAGGTGAAGAAATTAGGCATAAGTACATCATATTTTTATCGATATTAATACAGTGCAATGTTTAGTTTCTGAGAAATAGGGGGTCCTATTTTAGAAGGGATGGGTCAGTATTGGCGACTATTTCTCTGTATAAGGAATATGGATAAAAGAAATTAATGAATTTACACTATATTTATGGTATATATTTACAAAATTGTCGAAATTATAACAAATAGTATGAGTTAATCTTTTTGATTGTCATTGATATTTATTTTTAGAAAATGCGCACGTTACTGTAACGTACGTTATTTATGATTAGGTAATTTATTGTAAAAGAAATAATATAATACTTGCTATATAAATACGATAAGGTAGAGAAGGAAAATATTCTCATTTAATATTTAATATTCTCAATAATGTTTAATTTTTGGTTGATATCCTAAGTTTGTTAAATCTTTTATCATAGTTTCTACAGTCTCGGAAGAAACAGATTTAGGTAATGCACGAGATAATCCTGTGTCAATGTCAGTAAGAAGAGTCATTGCTATTTTCATAGCCTGCATTCGGTTATCTACAAATAATTAATTTGGAGTAACAATGCGCTTTATCACAGATGCAAAAATGATATTTACCATGTTTCACTATAGCAATTACAACGCTTGAAAGTTTCTCTTGCAAATCTTTAGCTTTTAACGTATCTCCATTCTTACAAGCAGCAAGAAGATCCAATACAAGTTCGGGAAATACGTTTATGCTGCCTAATATGAAGGAATCCATACCCAATGCATATGCAGCGTTTACTAACTAGAGAATCAAATCAGATCGAATATATTATACATTTTTCCATTACGTTTAAATAGAAAAATTTGAGTAAAAATGAGCTTGAATATAACTAGTTGATAAATAATTAGTAGGTAATTAGTCAAGAATTTAGTTACTGGCTATTTCTAGTTTATTTACTATTGATAAAGAGGTAGATTTAATAGATTTTAGAGCTTACGAACTAACTTTTATCTTGTTACCTGATCTTCGCCAAGGAAAATAGTATATTTCCTATTATCGGCACGTAGCGCTTGCGCTCCTTCGTCTAAGTTTGAGCTACTGAATTTTATACCCACGAACGAAGGTATTTTATCACCAATTGATTCAAGAAATTGTTCCATGTGTACTACAAAATGTTCATGCATAACATAATGCGATGCATATAAAGAAATATCAATCTTACCAATTATGCCAATTATTTATACATGTATAGTATATTAAAATATCAAAAGGTCGCTTACTGTTAACATTCGATCTCTTAGGATTATGGTAATACACTAACGGTGTCTTTGGCGCTGCTTGGCCAACTATTTCCAAGTATTCAATCAGTTGTTTAGGAGTAGTAGGCTTGAAGTACAATTCTGGTAAGCAGAGTATAGAATCCACTGGCAGACTACTTGCGTGTTTCGCCTATGAATTGTTTTTATTCTGTTATTTAATCGCAGAAAAGGGAATGAACACATATATTATTTTTCACATATATTAATAATTGCACCTACAAGTTCGATAACATCAGGAAGAGGTGCGCCTCCTACTTGAACCATCAGGTGTTGCTTTGTTTCCTTCGCTGCCTTTACCCAGGTTTCGGTAATAAGTTTTCTTTCGGCAACAGACAGTGTCATTCCTTCACCATATGTGCCATTAACTGTAAAAAGAGATATGGCAGATATGCAAAATATCACAATTTTTATTAAAAATAATGCATGTTTGTCTTTTTTTTTAAAATGATTTTTATACGAAGTTTCTTTCGGCAGTTTAATAAGTTAATTTTCATTTAAACAAACTTGACTTAATTAAAATTGATTTAAAAATCGAATTAGTTAAAATTGACTTACCAAGTATACCTTTGATACCTTTCTTTGCTAAATATGTCGCATATTGTGATATAATGTCCAAATTAAGAGATCTATTAAAATTTAACAATTAAATATCGGTTGTTGTCATTTAGTCTAATATTAGCTTTTACTGATAGAAAGTTTATGGATCTGAATTAATTACCCATTATTGTTGAAAGGAGCTAATACTGAAGCAATAAGACCTCTGTAGGTATATGACAAACGCTGTAATTTTAAAATAAATTCTCTGCAAAATTACAAAATTTTATAACTTTTTTAATAAGTTTTATTTATATTGAAATGTATCGTAAATGTGTGTACAAATTAGTCTTCTTTTGAAATCACTTATTTGTGCTTTGTACATTTTTTCTTTTAAATGAATAATACAATATAATTAAACCGGGGTTGTCTCGAAATTATATTTTGTAATTTTTTATTAATATTATAAATTTAAATTTATTAATTTAATTTTATAAATTTTATATTTATTTTATAAATTTTTTTGATGAATATTTTTAAGAAAGGAAGCACAACAAAAATAAAATTATCTTAAAAATAAAAGCTTTGAAACAAAATAGATTTCTTTATTCTTGTATCGGCAAAATTAAATTTTTGTTTAATTTAAATTTTCTTCACAATTCTTATTTTTATGAGAAATCACAAGTACGAAAAGAAATCAAAATAAAAAGAATCAAAATACAGAAGGAATAAGTTATTTGTAAAAATTTGTAATGCGTATTTTTTTAATACTAAGAAATTAATATTACAATATAAATTCTAAAATATTTTACTACAGATCTTTTTAGATAATTGGATACATTTAATACATCATTTAATTACAATATTTTATAAATTTTGTATACATATAAAATTTAGAATTTGTTATATATATGATTATTTTATGTTTTTTTAAATATGACAATAAAAGATATTATAAGTTACTTTTTATTTTTTTATAATTTTTATCTACTAAAGTTAATAACTAGTATTTTAATATGATGCGATTGAAGAACTGTCAGAACGTAGCATGACTAACGGCTTTAACTCAAAATTTTCCATGATCGATATCTACAAATGCGATATATTGTACAGTAATTCCACAGTTAATTGTATTTTTTAGATGCGTGTTTTTTTTTTACTTTGTGTAATTATACATATATTATGGAATGAGAGAACAATTACAAAAATAAAAATCAGTTAAATATTGTCTGATTAATTACATTTGTGCGATAAATATCGTGAATGTCATATACTTACAGACATTGTAAGAGCGATGTTAACGTAAAACTTCACTAGCAACGATGCGAAATGAACTAAACAGCGACCAGCAACTAAATATAATCTTTCTCTTTGAGTGCTGATAGACAGGATTGTTGTAACATCTTGTTTGTAAAACATTATCGCATTTGTAGATATCGATCACGCTACTGTCATCATGGAAAATTTTGAGTTAAAGCCGCTAGATGTGCTACATTTTGACAGTTTTTCAATCGCATCATATGAAAATACTAGTGATTAACTTTAGTAGATAAAAATTATAAAAAAATAAATGTATGCACCAACGATAGAAGCATTAAATGTTAGACACCATTAAATTTATTAGACAATTAAAAATTTGTTCTGTGATTATGCTGAAGTAAATGTGTAATTAACATTCAGATCTGTCTGCATTTTGTAAATTCGAATAATTAGCAACGTTTATAATATAAAAAAAAACGTAAAAATACAAAAATAGATGAAATAATAGATTTTAACAATATAACATAATTAAGCGCGATATAAAGTTTTAATTTTTAATTTGAGGGATTTTAATTAATTCTATATTGAATATTATATGGTCGTTGAAAACCTGTTCCCAAGAATCGTTATCCTCGGGCAACGTTCAAACCACGCGTAAACTACCAGTTCTCGTCCGATCACTGAAGTCAAGCAACGTTGGGCACGGTTAGTACTTGGATGGGTGACCGCTTGGGAACACCGTGTAATGTTGTCCTTAACTTTTTTTGCATTTTTATTATTTTAACAAAAAACTTTGTAACTTTTAACTTTTTGACTTTAGTATTTTACCATGATTTTTGAAGAAAATATAAAAAAAATAAATTTTGGGTCATATAAACATAAACATAGCACAATAAAATTAACTTACCACTCATTTGCTACTACAGTTATATAATTATTTTTATATATATATTTGTAATACATTTATGATATATATTTACAAAATTGACGAAATTATTACAATAGTATGAGTTAATCTTTTTGATTGTCATTGATTATTTTAGAAAATTCGCGCGTTACTGTAACGTACGTTATTTTATGTTTGTGATTAGGTAATTTATTGTAAAAGCGATAATATAATACATGCTATATAAATACGATATGGTAGAGAAGGAAAATATTCTCATTAATATTTAATATTCTCAATAATATTTAATTTTTGGTTGATATCCTAAGTTTGTTAAATCTTTTATCATAGTTTGTACAGTCTCGGAAGTAACAGATTTAGGTAGTGCACGAGAGAGTCCTGTGTCAATGTCAATAAGAAGAGCCATTGCTATTTTCATAGCCTGCATTCGGTTACCTACAATTAATTTGGAGTAACAATGCGCTTTATCACAGATGCAAAAATGATATTTACCATGTTTCACTATAGCAATTACAACGCTTGAAAGTTTCTCTTGCAAATCTTTAGCTTTTAACGTATCTCCATTCTTGCAAGCAGCAAGAAGATCCAATACAAGTTCCGGAAATACGTTTATGCTGCTTAATATGAAGGAATCCATCCCCAATGCATATGCAGCGTTTATTAACTAGAGAATCAGATCGAATACATTATACATTTTTCCATTATGTTTAAATAGAAAAATTTGAGTAAAAATGAGCTTGAATATAACTAGTTTATAAATAACGAGTCGGTAATCAGTCAGGAATTTAGTTACTGGTTATTTCTAATTTATTTTCTACTGATAAAGCGATAGCTCTAATAGTCCTAGAGCTTATGAACTACTTATTACCTGATTATTGCCAAGGAAAATAGTGTATTTTCTATTATCGGCACGTAGCGCTTGTGCTCCCTCCTCTAAGTTTGAGCTAGTGAATTTTATACCCACGAACGAAGGTATTTTATCACCAATTGATTCAAGAAACTGTCCCATGTGTACTACAAAATGTTCATGCATAACATAATGCGATGCATATAAAGAAATATCAATCTTACCAATTATGTTAATTATTTATACATGTATAGTATGATAAAACAGTTAAAATATTGAAAGGTCGTTTACTGTTAACATTCGTCATCATAGGAATATGATAGTATAATAACGGTGTCTTTGGCGCTGTTTGACCAACTATTTCCAAGTATTCAATCAGTTGTTTAGGAGTAGTAGGTTTGAAGTACAATTCTGGTAAGCAGAGTATAGAATCCACGAACAGACTACTTGCGTGTTTCGCCTACGAATTGTTTCCATTTTATTATTCAATTGGAATAAATGTTATTCTTCGCGTACGTCATTAAATGCACCTACAAGTTCGATAACATCAGGAAGAGGTGCGCCTCCTACTTGAATCATCAGGTGTTGCTTTGTTTCCTGCACTGCCTTTACCCAGGTTTCAGTAACAAGTTTTCTTTCGGCAACAGACATTGCCATTCCTTCACCATTTGTGCCATTAACTGTAAATAGAGATATAGCAGATATACAAAATATCACAATTTTTATTAAAAATAATGCATGTTTGTCTTTTTTTTTAAATGATTTTTATGCGAAGTTTCTTTCGGCAGTTTAATAAGTTAATTTTCATTTAAACTTGACTTAATTAAAATTGATTTAAAAATCGAATTAGTTAAAATTGACTTACCAAGTATACCTTTGATACCTTTCTTTGCTAAATATGTTGCATATTGTGATATAATGTCCAAATTAAGAGATCTATTAAATTTTAATAATTAAATATCGGTTGTTATCATTTAGTTTAATATTAGCTATTATTGACAGAAAGTTTATGGATAAGAATTAATTACCCATTATTACTGAAAGGAGCTAATACTGGAGCAATAAGACCTCTGTAGGTATATGACAAACGCTGTAATTTTAAAATAAATTCTTTGCAAAATTACAAAAATTTATAACTTTCTTATTTAGTTTTATTTATATTAGAAATATATCGTAAATGTGTGTTCAAATTAGTCTTCTTTTGAAATCATTTATTTGTGCTTTGTACATTTTTTCTTCTTAATGAATAATAATAATTAAACCGATTGTTACGAAAT
>QKQZ01051786.1:0-16819 GCA_003595255.1 Solenopsis fugax
GCCCGCCGCCCGCCGCCCGCCGCCGCTCGTATGCACCTTCGTGCATTAATTTTAGAGACACTGACTCTGATATAAATTATAAGTCCGCGCAAATTATTCTTGCAAAACGTCAGTTGCATGAGCGGTACGCGGAGAGAGGTGATTTTCGCTGTCCGAGTGCATTGTCGCTCCTGCTCCGGAACTCAGGCCGAATGTTATTTGCAATCGGAACTGCAATTGCAACTGCAACTGGCGCGTTTTATTTGATCGTAATTTTCTTCGAATCCCGTGCTTTTTCCCGTTCTCGAACTAATAACTGCGATACGCCATTATTTGGCGCACAGGCATATTTGATCTAAAACTTCACATTGTGCTCATTAATCGATATTTTTTCCATGTATATTTCCATCGTCAATTCATATGTATCACGATTCCGTTAGAAATTTTTTTTTTACATTCGTGAAATTGTGAGTTAGAAATGTTACTAGTTTCTGCAGTGATTAGTTTCGATTGGAGGAAAAACGATAGTGAGAACGCAGCGGTAGCACAATGACCATTTTTCACTCGGCTGTGTCTTTTAATCGTAATTTGAAATAAATTAATATTGGTCATCAAGATATTTTAATCGTGACGTATATCACCGTCATCGCGATTTGGAGAAGAGGTCAAGATATGATATTCCGTTACAACGTGACCCAGGAGGGGTCAATTCCAACGTTACATTTCTCCACCCTAAGTAAGATTTATTTGACGCCTTTTATTCGTGAAATTATGGCGCGCGATAGACGCGATTCGCGTACCCGATTCTACCTGGGATCTGAGACTGAAGCGAGGGAAGACCTCTTTCTCCGCGCGCGAGAAGCGCCCGCGTCATCGCAGGAGCGCACGGCGGGATAGTATCTCGCCGTTGTGTTGTGTTGTGTTGTGTGGGTCGAGCCGGGGATCATTTCGGAAACCAGTTCCGAGCGGTCCACAGGTCGAAGTGCCTCGTTGTTAGATCCCGCCGTGTGTGATCATCCAGCGAGGATTAATCCTTCCAGCGTGCTCGGGGTCACGGCGAAGCGATTCACGAGGCTCTACATCTTCATTCTGCTTTTCGCGCTCGATCGTGTCGTTCTGTCCGCGAATAGAGCAGCAAAGTTTTCCGCTTTCCCGACATCGCGACCGTACGACTCGCTCCTTGCGAAATTTCCGGTTAAAACACCAGTTTCCCCAAAAATTCGCGAAACATTAAACATATTTGCGTGAAACATCGATTGATTTTCCGAAAAATAAATAATATATACTCGGAGTAGATAACTGTATTGATAATTGATATTAAATTTGTCAATATGACGACAGTAAAATATCTTAATTAGTGATATTTTATACTAGAGTTAAAGTAAATAATTAACTTAAAATAAATAAAAGTAAAAAATGTACCTATTATGTAAAAATATTGTGCATCGCTTACAACATAAAAATATCAAATGCTTATGATTTACATCATAATATGTCATTATAATGTTCGAATATATTTTTTTTTGTTATAAGAAATCGTATTTCCATTCGCGGAATTCTCCTTGATCAAATAATTACGAACAAATCTGAGCGAGCGGCATAATTGAAAATACTCCCTGGAAATTAATACGCGCGACGCGGACGCGGAAAGTTTATAAACTTCATGACAGCCGAGTCCATCCTATTGTGCCAATTAGAACGTATTTCCATTGGAAGCGTGTACCGTGATTGGCCCACCGATGGACCGAACCTATCGAGAGATGGAACGACCCGATTCTAGTCATGCAAATTTATTCCAATAATTACGTTTGTAGCTAACTCGCGGAATACCGCGGTACACAATTTTGATATTATTGACAGGTCGATGGGCGTCAGCCGTTTAAATACGGGCGAGTCGACGATACGTCTACACGAAAATGCGACGCGCGAGCGGACGAACGTGTTAAACGGCTCTCGATAAAATGCCGATGGATTCTCTTCTCATTACGAAGTAATCGAGAATCTCGGGTCAATTGCGTTCATTCCACTTACGTACTTGACAAATGGCGAGACTACGCGCGATCATTTGTCTTTGCCTGATCGACTTTGTCGCGCTCGCGCCTACAACTTCAGAAATCGTATCGGACTCGATTCATTAGCAATTACAAACGTCTTGTTTCTGCAATTATATGGATGACTACAATGTGGCATACCTAATGATCGACGTAATCTATCGCTTGTCGATGGAATTAATTTAAATCGGATTTAATATCGAGTAAAAGGACATGCATATATGTAGGATTTTATATTATAGCAAAAAAAATGTAAAATTTTCAAAAATGTAATGCTACTGGAGAGAGATAATGAAAAAAATTAATATAAAGATTTATTCTACTTGATTTTAATTGTGATTTTTTTAAGGAAATATTCGTTTCGATATTAATCGTTCTCATTATAAAATTAGCTAGAATGTAACCGAGCTAGTACACATCTTGAGCGTTAAAACTAAGCGTAATTTCTTGATGCAGTTCTCGTGCACTCCACCATCGTCGTACATATAACAATAAGATTTTAACTAGGCGGTTATGCCTGCCGCATTTTTCCCAACGCGCAACATCCCGGTGTAGTACACGCTAAAAGCACAAGATCGTTTCAAGTGCTCCACGAGTTCCGCACGTGTACTAAAGTCTACTCCTTCACTTGCTACGTTATAGGGATTAAAGCTTCTAGCGAAGGTGGTAGGGGCCACGTGGAACTAACGCGCGCGGAATAGTTCTCTAAGTGCGGCCAGCTTTTCAAACTTTCATACTCTCGAAGCCCCAGTCATATTTTGTTCCCGGCTATTTTCTGTCGGAGACGAATCGTGCGTCGTAGATTATGCGTGTGATCGTTTGTGTCACATTAGCCTTTATTAATCGTTCTCATTACCGCAAAGAAACGTGATTTGCATTCGATGCCTTACAGATTGCTGACTAATTTACTTATTATGTTCATGAATTGTAACTTTATTTCTCATTGTAAAATACGTTATCGTCGGCAAATCCAGAAACACAGCTCAAAAAAATAATCGTATAAACGTAATATTGCTTATACAAACGGAAATTAAAGGATTTCTCACATTTGCAATTGAATGCAATGTTAATTTTTCTTATTTGTAATGCAATCGACTTATTGAACTTTCGTAATCGTGTTAAACATTTTCTACGTCAACTTTTCATCAATTTTGAAACTGTTACATCTCAAGTTTATTATCTTCTAATATTTTTATTTTATTCTATCTGTCAAAACGGGAGGGGAGGAAAGCATGTCGTTATTTTTTTTTCTCAAGGGAACACAATCAAGTGTCGCCTTCCGATCTTAATAAGTTTTAGCTATGTTAAAATATAAAATATAAAAACTGTACTTTATCTCGAAAAATATAAAAAGATGGAAAATTTGTTTAAATGAAAGTTGAAAGAGAGAGTACTTTATAATAATAATAAAAAATTGTTTTAATGAAAATTAAAGAAATTTCTAGCTTTTATATCGGACATGTTTCGCAACGATGTGAAAATCTAAATTGCTTCTCTATCGCAAGTTATTTTTCCAAATTAACTCTAGAGCTATCACGAACTATCAACGTGAAAGCGATCTCTTCACGTTAAGTGGCTTACTTAAGAAAAACGCGAGAAGGACTTATCGGTGCATCTTGCTTGGGAACGCATAACTCGCTCTTTATATCTTCGTCAATATCGTTTTACACATTTGATTGTATTTAAGAGACGAGTCTGATGGTAACTCTTACAAAAGACTGTAAGTACTCGGAAATCGAAAATTGCTCTGAGAAAAAAATTCGTTAATTGTAAATTCCGCGGACCTCGTCAAAGTTGCGAATGACCGTTCAAAGAAATCTCCGTGGGGACGACGATATTTTTTGCGTTAGCTCGTAAAACGGACATCCCCGGCGGGGCGCGACGGAAAAACGGCGGGATTTTATCGAACCCTTCACGCGGACGTGTCTATCGCCTTGCCGCTCGCTACCTGCGTCGCGTACCACGCGAGATTACGCCCGCGCGAGTTCAAAGCTATTTTTTATGCAGCAGCAAGCTGCCGCGCGCGAGGTTTATTCTGGATTTGTAGGAGCTTTGCGCCCGCTCGGAATCGATTACCCGTGTCCTCGACATCGAGTTCGACAGTAATTTTCGCGAATGTTTATGCATTCTTCCTTATGGCCTGGAATAAATTGTATAGAAATAGAGTGATCAAGAAAAAACTTTTTCTAAGATAAAGATTTTTTTTAGAATCTGTAACGTATCTCTTAAAATATAATTTTATTATAAATTTCTATTGTTTCACAAACAAGGTAAGATAGTGTGGAATCGATCGTTTCAATTTATATTCAATTCTTTCGGATTAATAGAAGAAAATAGTCTGCACGAATCTCGCAGGTTTGCATATACACTGCTGTTACTTCAGTAAAGAAAGATTATTAATTAATTAATGCACTCTTTGCAAATATAAATTTTTAAGTAAATATTTTAAAAGTAAATGTCATTCAGTTGTGTCTGATTATTATTACATAACTTGGAATCAACTCCCCGACGAATCCTGTTACACAATTAAAATCCCCCGAAAAAGTTTAATCCTCGGCTGCGCTCGGGCCGACCGATTGTGGAGGCGACCGATCGACGGATTTCACGATCGAAGGACAGCGATTTCCACGTACCATCGTAAAACGGCGTCCCCGGAGCCGCGTAGGAGGAAAAACACGGAAGAAAAGGGATTTATCGGGGGTGGGAAGGGAAGGAGAGGGGAGGGGGAGCTGCCCCACGCACGGGATGGATCGCTTTTGTGTCGCTCTTCGTCCTTCTGTTCCTCTTTCTCCTTCTCTTTACGCGGTGGTATAGATTCCCACGGGATGTTGCGCGCACACACGATGCAACACGCAGACACACGTATGCACGCGCGCACCCACCGATACGCACAAAGGCGAGGAACCTCCTCTCCCTCGGGTTCCCACGTGTTTCCGACCGCAAGCCGCAGTTATAACGGCGCAGTCGCGAGTCGTCGACCAAGAGGACGACGCAAACGAGTGAGCGAGCGAGCGAGCGAACGAACGAACGAACGACGGCAGCGATGCAGCGAACTGCCGCTCCTGCCGCTCCCGAGTTCGTCGTCCTGTACCAAGCGGGACGGTCTCCTCCTGCTGCAATGTGCCTTCCAACGCGCGATGTTCTCCCGGAAGCGACTGGGAACGTCGGCCGCGACCTCGAGGTCGAGAAAGATGCCAATAGTTGGCAATTCTCTTCTCTTCTAGTGTATACATTTCTCCATCTTGCTCTCCATTCGCTCTCGTTTGCTCCGCGATCATTACTTCTTTTCTTTCTGTCAAAACTTAATCGATTCATAGCAGGAGACAATGTACGTTTTGTATATTTATTTCATAAGTTTGACCCTTGATCGAGAGTACACATATTAAGAGGAAATAATAAAAAAATATAAAATTTCTGTTTATTTCTTTATCATTTATTAAGAATCTTCAAACAGAATCTTATTCATGAGATCAATTAATTTACGAGATTATTAAAGAATACCTGAATTTTTAAAGATAATCTTTATAAAAATTTTTCTAACATTTTCTCTGTTAAATTTGTCGTGCAGACGAAAAGAATTAAAAATACACTTTTTCGAAGTTTGCATACCTTATTAATATGATTAATCGATGTTTAATTTGATCCTCGTGCATTCTCGCAATATACTTCGTACGGCTGATAAATGATTTCTTAACTCATTAATTAAATATACTATCTTGTGTTTTGTCGTGTCACTTTCGAATCTATGCATAAATGCCTTTGCTAATCGAGAAATATTCCCAGAACAAATTACCCTCTTTCTCTCTCCCGTGCATTCTCACGTACAACGACGCGTACACGCAGGCACGTATCCACTCTCTTATTCTCAGCGAGGTGGCTTGAAATGACTCACTCTTGCCTCACATGGGTGAGTTCGCATGTACCGCGTGCCTGGCAAGGCCGTGTTTTTACGCCGACTCCTTCGCGAAAGCGAGACAGAAAGAATGAGAGAGAGAGAGAGAGAGAGAGAGAGAGAGTGTGAGAGAAAGGGGGTGGCGGGGAGGGAAAAGAGAGAGAGGATTGGTAAACGTTTGTACTTAGGACGCTGTTATATGGACATTCTATTTTTATTGTCGTGTCTGCCTCGCGCGGAATATGTCGATTTTCGTGTTGGTTACGCGACGGCGGTACGAGGGATGCGCGCGTCGCGTAAAACAAACGTCGCGACGCTGCGCCGAACGTTCGCCCGTGTCGAATTTATGACGATCGAACGACTCTCGTCGGCGGTCGTCGTTCAATCGTGTTTGAAACATTCCCTTGCTAGTTGGAATTAATCCTAGAAACGGTTAACCGTTGCAAAAACTGCTCGCGTAACTGCTTCTATCTTGAAAAAAGAAGGTAATTAAAAAAAAAAAAGTACACTCAATGCATTCACATGCAATTGGTGATGTATAATTACATCACAGTATCTATTTTTACGTGATTATAGTGACTAGAAGTACAAATAATTCTAAAATAGCAGTTGTTGAAAGTACCTATATCTTGATATGTATCTATGATATATGAAAGCTTGAGTCTCTTGAATTCACGTGTGTAGCAATCAGATATGCAATCGTTTATTTTCATGCCGTTATTTTGTATTATTAAACACCTTTTTCTTTCTCTTAAATTGTAACATATTTAGATATTGAGACAGTGTAGATCTTTTATTAATCTTTAGAGGGCAAGTTCTATTTATAAAATCTTTTAATTTTTCCTCGAGTAAGATTTATTATAATTTATTGTATATTTTTTATCTCCAAATATCACACTGTTTCAATGCCACTATAGTATTATAACTTGTCGTCTTTTAAAGATTAAACGTTAGAGCAAGTTTTTTTTTTTTTAGTAGTACTTGATATAAATACGCGGTTAAAGAAATCAAAGAAAAGTGGCTCGCGCGTCTTATCTGTGCATCCGTCACGTTCATTGGACCGCGGGCCGACGCCGACGAGTAAACGAACCGAGTTACATCTCATTGCGTTACATCTCGTCACGTTCTGCTAGCAGAAAATCGACTCTGCGTTCACATCACGGTCGCGATAGATTTCATCTATCCAAGTCAAATAAGTTAGAATAGCGAGCCGAAACGTTCATCTAACCCAATTCGTATCTGGCGCATCTCGTGCATCGTGCGTGCGCACTTTCCAGCGTGTTCGATTCATGATCTGCGCAGCGACGCGACGGTAGGGTTCGGACGAAAGTCTCGCGAGGCGATCTTATCGGCACGTTACGCCGTCGTCGGTATCGCGTGGTAATATCGCCGCGAAGGAAACGCGACGGGACACTTGGACTCGCGAAGTAACGGAACATCCGGCCCGATCAGACCGCTAGATTAAGAGCAAGCCCGCCGTTCCTCTGATCTTGACATTACGGTCGCTTGTCTGGGAATCTAGCATGACGGAGATAAACAAGTCCGGCCGAAGTGACGGCAAGCCGATCAAGTTCCGAACATTACGACGTGCAGAATTATCACAGCTGTTTTTTTAACGACGCAAGTGATGACACATTTTCCTTTTCTTCTTCTCTAATTTTACTTTGGCCCCTTTTTTCTTTTTTTAGAAACTATTTGTTATCACTGGCCGGAAACGTAATGATGGGCCTTCACTCTGAAGGCACAGAGACCGCGATAGCGAAGCCTTGATTAGGCGACATACTTTAACAACTTGTACGTGTATCGACGACTACGTTAAAAATGTAAAATGTACTGCATTTTTTTACAAATCCCTTTCCTCCTTTGCCCGAATCATCATTAAACAGTCTTTCGCTGCGATGACAATTAGACTGCGATTATTCTCGTTAATGAAGCGAAAAATATTGATGGAAAATACTGATATTTCACATTATGACATATTGAGCACTTGTATTTTGCATAGAGGAAATCGTTATAATATGTGAAATTTACAGTCGCATAACAATGGAAATGATTATTAATGTTGCTGTCTTTACTACCTTTAATTTAACTCACTGATTAAGTTTTTTTTTATCAATCACGCGAGAACTTAAATTATGGACCATTATACCACGAATATCAAATTTTATTCGTATTACTTTTAGTAATTATTCGTAACTGAAAATTTTTATTTATTTATAATTTATTTGTAGTAATTTATAAATCTCGATGTTATCTATGATAATACATGCAAATGCAGTTGCGTTTTCTCTTTATTTATTTCATGAATGTAAAAATGGAATGGCCAATGGAAGAATTTATATACTTTTATGATTTTTTTTCCATGCTTCAACCGCTTGCTAATTCAAAATTAAAGTTTTGAAATGGCCGGCACGTAGACGAAGTCGAGACGAAAGAAACATCGCGAGGTATTCGAGGAATGTGCTGTCTTGGTTGCAGCGATGATTTGTTGCAATTTAACGTCGTGCGACGAAAGAAAGAGGCTTGGCATTGTATTCAATATCATACTTGCGACTTTTACAATACTGTATTTCTGAGTAAGGAAGAAGAAAGTAATAAAAAGAGAGATTAAAGATTTTTAAAAAATCAATTGCATACATCGCAAGTTTTCTCTCACATAAATATCGAAAAATAAATCACATGTGTCTTGTCTTTTACAATTGAAAACTGTTGAATTACTATAAAATCGAATAATCGTCCTCCATTCAATGATTTTGTTGCTGTGCGATGCGATATAGCTCGTGATAGAGAAAATGCATAATTAGCATGTTTATTTAGACGCGAGGGGTAAAGGTGAAACGATACATACATATTATGCTATAAATACGTAGGAGTGGTATAATGAATGCGGAATAAATGAATGTCTCTCTCGACGTCGGAATACGATCTTTCGTTATACTGAACGAAGCAGCACGGTGCATCGTTGCTATTCGGGAAACACCTGACCACCCACCAGGCTAGACGTTTCCTAGAAGGTCGCATTCCCGGTTTCCTCGAGGCCGTTAGGCCATAGATTCTACTTCAACGTAAGCCTGGAATATCTGGTTATACTTCAAAGATTCTACAAAAAAAAACATTCTTAGTAAAAAAAAATTCTCAATTTATCACAGCTAACAAATATTGGCGAATCATTAAGTAGAAGTTAGTCTCGGATTATATTAATAAGAATATAAAATTATTTAATATAAAAATATATTTTATTCAAAACTCCTTTAATGTGACTCGAACAACAGTGTTTTAGTACTCTATATCCGTAGCGATGTTCAGAAAGCAATATTTAGAGCCAATGCGACTACGAATGTCCGCGGTTGTAGCGAAAGAGGGAACACGTTGGCAGTACAGAGGAGTTTTTATGCGAATCTGTGTCGAGCAGGAACGGCGGTGGTGGAGCTTTACTACACCGTGCACCGTGCGTCTGCCGGGTGATTCGCCCTCGAATCGAATTCAAATTACATTCCCTCCATCTCCCTCTGCGGAAGCTCTTTGCGGTCATGGGACACCGCCCTATGGTAGTACGATTATATTGTACGGTCCGCTAAAAGCGGCTAGGAGCCGGACCACTCGTCCGAAAAATGCCCGCGTTATCGCCGCAATACAAACGATTGGTGTAAACAAGGGCGAGCGCTATTAACGAAGCACATGAAACAGCGATAAGTGGTGCGGCGCGTCGGAACCCTGAATCTAAACGGCTCATTTTGGTTACGCATAATATATCGTTCGGTTAGTAATGTATAATGGCAAAGTCCTCTGTTTCTTACATTCCGCGAGAGAGATATCAGATATCTTTTGAAAAAAATTCCGCAAGATATCTGATAATCGGATCTAGCACGTTGTCTGATTTACGCTGCACGAAGCTCACACATTTCAATTATTATTTGACAAATGACACATAATTTTGGCAAGTTTCTCAATATACATTTCTTTACACATGTCTCTATGTTCTTTTCGCATTGAGTCGGCTCCTCGATAAAGCACGTGAGCTCGCTGATAACTCTCGTCTTTTTCATCGATTTCTCACGATAAATGCAAACATCGATCAACAGCGTGTCCCGCGTGTATCGAGAACGGTTTAAGTACTATATTATTACGACTTGCGCCTCGCGGCAATTAAGACGGCGCGTTTGCCTCAAGGCTCGTACGTCAATCACGCGTTGCCTCCTGGCAGGATAAGGCGACTTCGCGGGAGGAGAGTCATTTATTATTTATACGGTATTAATCAAGGGATCTCGCCCACCTCTCTTTTTCACTCCGTGAGTACTCTGCGGTCACGCGGGGGACACCCGGGGTATCCCGGAGCCCAGAGCCCGGAGAAGAGCCAGCCGCCGCGGCTACGCGGTATGGCCCGTTAACGAGTAGTTACGCCCCGGATCTCCTCTTTCTTCGTCTTTCTCCTTCTCTCTCGTGATTCTCTTCGGTACACCGGAGCGGCGTGGCGGCGCTGGTATGGCGTTCCGTACAGGAGGTTTACCTATATTTAGCCCGATAAAAATACCATCGCGCCTCCCGCATGACGGCCTCCCGGCCCGCCATTCCCGATTTAAACTTATACCAAGTCGACTGCGGAGACCGAGAGAGGCAAGGAGAACGCGCGGGATACCGAGTCTCGGAGCTCCCTGACTCGTGCCTTGCCGACCGTAAATCCACGAAACAAATCGGTGCAGCCGTGACAAAAGGCCTAAACGCCCGTGGCGGCTGGCTGATAGCTGTCTAAACCTTTCCCGGATGGATTCGCGAACGGGCTGAGAAACGGGTCTTTTTGTTCGGAGGCAAAAGCGATCTGTGATCGATTGGCGACAGAAAAAAAATTGCCGATTAAATTACAGACATTTCCGTAGAATGTCCGTAAACATCTTTAGTTTTTCCAACTTTGTTTTCAATAATTCACTTAACCTTATTAATATATAATTGTGACTTAAAAGAATAATTTTCTTATTCTCACGCGTGAAAATTGACTTTCGTGCGAATGCAACACGTTTCACACTGTAACATATAGTTTTTGGAATTATATATAGGAGTGTATTCATTTCTATCAATCCATTTCCCCGTGGAGCCATTGGGCGATAAACTGGCTTGAGATAAACCGGGACGCCGTGTCTCGGAGGATAAAGATGTTGTTATATTTTCAGAAACGTCACGGCTGAAAGATTGCTATTTACCATTTCCTTGACTGGAATTTAGTATCAACTTGGACCGTACGCGTTCGAATTGGCTCGTGCCCTGCGACACTGTAAACCGCGAGAGAAAGACAGATTGTTGTCTCCGTAATAAAATACCCAAAGATACTCGATGTAACATTCGACAAATACGATCAACACGAATGATCGTTAATTTCATGCGGCGGGAACGAAAGCTTCGTAGCTTTTCGCGACAGAATCGTCAGACGTCATCCCGCACGTTCGCACTCTTCTCTGTTTAAGTTCAAACACTGAATCGCAATTTCAACATATCGATTATCTTAACAGCGTGAAGGATAAGTGCGACTCTCGATTGAGTGACGTCTCTGTCGGAGACAATTGCTACGCGTCAGTCACGCGTCCCACGCTGTTGATCGATGTATCGGATTCTCGAATTAGACATCGACTTGGAGCATCGATCGTTGGGGGCTTTTCTTGCCGAGACAACCGTAAATCCACGAGGCAGATTGCCGCGAGATAAAGTGTGCCACGACGACGCGACGCGACGCGACCACTTCGTCAGACGCGCTGATGAGTCGTGAAGCAGCTATTATCAGTTTGTCGTGCGACGCTTGTGAATATTCGAATATACACATTATTTTTGAGAGATCTAGTGATAGGAAAATGAATAATTCTTTATTAAGTCGGTACAAATCTTCAGCGCGGAAACACAATGCGTCGCCATTTCGTTGATTCAAATTTACAGCGAGAGGAGCAACGAATACTCCCGAGTCATCTTGTTGGCGCGTGCCGCTCCGATCGTAAATCCACGAAACAAATCGGTGCTTTCACGACAAAAGGGCTAAAGACCCTGGCGACCTACCGTGGGAAGCGAAAGATTTCCGGAGCTCTATAAGGAAGAGGAGTCGTGATATAGCGGAGAGTAATTTATTTCATATTCTTGGGACACAGAATTCCTTTCAAGGTACATGAAATAAAAAGTAGGCAAGAGATGAATAATAAATAATAAGGAAAATACCAGTGAAAAAACTCGATTAATAAGTAAATTAATGGTTACATATAATTAGCGTACGCAGTAATGAATATATGTTTGCATAAGCACTAAGGGTAAAGAGAAAGAGAGAAAAGAGACTTTAATTGGCGGACATCGATCCACGGTTGATCGCAACCACGAATCGAAATGATAATAATATATTTTATGTCATTATCTAGAAATAATTACACGTCGGTAACTTCTATTAGCGAAATTAATGGAACAATTGGCGTATTCTGCGGCCACTATCGCATCAGAAATCGATTATCGAAATACTAAAGTATTTCGTATCAATTATAATTAAAATGAGGCTATTTACGGCTTCCATCTCGTAGCTTGAATAAATGAGCATCTACCGAAATATTGACCGTGTAAAAAATACGTGATTTTTTTTTATGTTGTGTGTAAAAATATTATTTTCATTTTTTTTTCTCTCTTTAAGAGAGCAACGCTATATTATCAACTCTGAAATGCTACTACAGGTGAATTTTCACCCAAGTGCTAATTCGAGTTTAGTGCAATTTTGGTATTAAAATTTTAGCTTAAAATAATATTTAATAAGATTTTTTTTAACATTAAAAATATTAGTTTAGTTATTTTAACACTTCGTAACCCATAAAATAAGACATAAAAAAAAATCTTAATTATGTGAGTAAATTTTCATTTAAAGTAATGTTGATGTAAGAAAAATATGAATAGCATTCTAAGGTTAATTAAGATAATTCTTCAAATATCAAATCTATTGTAAAATCCTCGGTAATATGTTGACTCTTATTTTTTGGATATTAGGAACACTTGGATAGATGGGATACTTTAAGGTGACAGTAACGTAGCTTTTTGTTAAACTTAAATTAGCGCGAAAGCTCGTAAAGATACGCGAGCTGTTCTCACTCTCGCGTGGAGATCGCGCGTCGCCGCGCCGTGCGCAAATGCGTCCCCGGTGCACGGTGGTCTGAGAGTTGCGCAATGATAACGATGACAAAGGCTCCAGCGACACAACAACGTGATAATGACGGGCGGTAATGAGCGACGCTCTTTCGCGGAGAGCGAGACAGGATCGCGTATAATCTCGTCTTTCACGTTTAGAACTCGACTATCGGCGACTTATACAGCGTATTTTCTTGGGCGTGCCACAGCCTTGTGGTCGCGTAGCAGCAGGAATTTTGTCGCGCGTATCTATTTCGTTATACGCGCGTACGTCAGTTTTACGCGTGCCGAAAGCTTCTTCCGTAGTACCACGTGGGAAAAGAGAAATTTCTCACGTACACGTAACACAGCGCGCCGTGCCGCGCCGTGTGTAACGTTGAGCGCGCCCGTTACTCCGATCCGCGCTGTCGTGTATTGCGTAAACGAATGATTGACGTGCCGCTGTTTACGCCGACATTTCGCCGTCCGCACCTATGCTACCATATGACAGACGTAATGAGCCACTACGCTCCCAGCCGAGAACCGAGTCACGGAACGATGATCGAGATTTGTGGCTATCGTCGAGTCTTCCTTCCGTAAATTCGCAGTATATGACCAAGAGAGAAATTTTCATTATCATCAGCTATTAATATTTGGCATATTTATCAGTGTTTTACTATAAGTAATTTTATTTACATCTTTAAATAATTGTAATATCGCAGGTGTGTATTGTCGCAACGTGATTACCTCAATACGTATAAAATTAGCGACTCTGACTTTTTCGTATCGTATCTCGTAACCGCTTGTACTCTCGCGTTCACGGTAGTGTGTGTGTGTGCGTGGCTGACATACGCTCGCACATACAGCGGAACTCGAGATTTCTGTTCGAAGATTGCGTAAACGATTGACTGACGTTCTAGGAACGGCGTTTTCTAAAGCTGTCGGTGGCTCGTAGCGGCGTTACACCATGCGGTGAACGTCTGCTCGTGTGTAGCTTCGTACATAATTTTGCACGTGCGTTGTGTGCGTGCTGTTTATGCATTCGTGTATGTGTATGTGTATGTGTGTGTGTGTGTGTGTGTGTGTGTGTGTACATGCGCGTCATCAGTGCCGATAAGCGTACCGCTCGAAACTTTACCTATTTTTCAGCGCGGCGCGCGCCACTTCCAAGTTGGTTCGATTCGTTTGGCTCGATTCGGTTAAGTACGATCCCGTCGTGCGAGTTCCGTCAAGCGTACATTCTCATGTTGGCTGAATTAGGCAGAATTGAATTAATTCATAACCCCTAACTGTCCGTGATTCGATTACATCTCGGTTGCGTCACATTCCGATTTATCGAGATCATATGTCACGGTATGAGAGAGACGAGTAAAATAGCTCGAAGAATTCAAGTATCCGTAGAATTATCAACAACTAACTTGTAGAAAAAAATCTGTTTTTTTCTCTTCTATACTGATATTTGCAGCGTGAAAATAAAGGTGTTCCATCTGTCTTAAATATTTCCGAATGCCATACTTTTGGCGATATCTTTGGCAGTATGGTCCATCTATAATTTGCAAAGCAGTTCGATCTCGTATCTGTCACGTTACAATGATATATTATAGCAATTTATTGATTACAATATAAATTTTCACAAATTTGAAAATTTGTTAGAAGACTCTTTCGAAATCTTTTCTCACTCACTTTCTATGAAAAGAGTCTTCTTTTTACGCGCAATGTGGAAGATAGGATTGCTGTGAAAGCGGTCGCGTGACTCGTCGACCGTTGAGTTTCATTGTGGCTGCGCGGAGAGAAAAAAAAATCTGTCACTCGATGACGATTGCGTATAACTCTCAACGTCGGGATTTAATTCAACGAACGAATCCGCGACGTTTGGGAATGTGAAAGTATTCCTTATGCTCTAAGACGATCGCGGATGAGAGTCGCATAACGGTCGCTCATTGCTAGCCGCTGTGAAATTTTCAAGCATTCATCACAGTCCGACCCATCTCGCGGCACAAAGGAGTGAGAGGAAGGAAAGAGAGAGAATATGCGAAGCTTATCTTAGCATCACGTACGCATTGGCGTGTTGTGCGTATATCGAAGATTACGCGTGTATGGGTGGAGTAGCAGGGAAACGCGCGCCACGTATACAGGGGATTATTTTTAGATTCGCCCCACAATCCGGCGGACGATTATTCCTTGCTAAATCATAACTTTCGCTATGCGATCTCGTATAGTTTGTACGAGCCAATCCGAATAAATCGCTCCGCAAACCGCCGCTCTTCGATGTGCTTTCGGAGAGACAGTGCCCCTTTCGTTTCGACCGCCGATTAATTGCCGATAAACAAGCGAAAGTAAATAGCAGTCTCTTAATCACAAAGTTTTCTAATTAATTGAAATTTTCAGTTCATTCTAATTAAATTAAATTAACGTCTTAATTGACATTCATTTTAATATCAAAGAGGAAAGGAGAGAAAGGATATATATGTGTGTTTAATTAAAAATAAGTGGTCGAATAAAATTTTATTTTCCATTAAATACGAATGCGATTTCTATCTCTCTCTCTCTCTCTCTCTGTTTCTCTCTTTCTTTATCTATTTTTCTCATCTGAAAGGTGATCTCATATGTTACGAATCGACAGTGAAATGTTCTTCGACAACGGTGTCGAAAGTTTTCTGTGCGTCTTATTTATCTTATCGAATTTCTTTCTGTCTCTCACGGATATCTGGCCTTGCGTTCGGTTTTTATCGCTCGAGTGGTATAGTGACATACTTGAATCAGCAGATCTTTTTCTACGCGCTTCCGGGATCACGACGTCATTTCCGCGTGTATACACCAACGGGGTGACCGAGTGGAGGGAAGCCGTGGTGTCGCACCTGCTACACACGTGTTCGTGAAAGGCACGTGCCTCTTGGCGCGACGTCTCGGCCGCGTCTCATGTTCCAACGGTGTCGGGTGAGGCGGCGCTCTTGTTGTTCACTTTATCATTGAGATCTCGGCGAAATTAATCGCGAGACACGATTATTCGATCGTGATCAACGTACGCGCATTCTTCAAGCATATCTGTTATATCGCGTTACAGCGTATTAATCCAAAGTTTAATTTTGATCGAAAGTACATGTACAAATTTAAAGAGAAGTTGTCGCGAGCTTTTAAGAACAATAAATTTTTGATAATTTTTTACATTTTTTTTTTACAAGCGATTTTGTAGTACCCTATAATAGTGTATCTGTTATTATCTTTTTGTTCAAAATTATCGTTAATTCTACAGAACCATTGCAGAATATTGTGAACGTAATAAAAATTTTAAATTAAGTACATTCCTGGTATTTCTATAAAATCTCTAACTAGTTGTATGCGTGCGTGGTCAAATGTTAAAAAATTATCAAGAGAATATTTCATAAAATTACAAGTAATTTTATAATCAAATATTTTAATTTTTTACGTACATCAACAGCCAATAATTTTCGGCAGAGATTTTGTCGAATTATTGAATTAAATTAATTTTATCATAATCGATTACCCTTAAAATTAATTCGATTGCTTTTATTACACTCGCACTAATAATGTTTGATCTTCGTGTTTATCGCATAATTTTTTTTTTACTGAACGATCGTTCATATGTGAAAACGTTATGAATATCAACGAAAAAAAGCCAATGGAATTATTTTCCGCGCAAAATTTCCTATATGAATCAATCCGGCTGACTCACATCTTCTAGCTCCGGCTTCTTTGATCGGCGCGCGTTTCCACCCGGAGAGAGAAACGATCGGCGCTCGGCGGTCACGAGCCGCGATCGATA
>QKQZ01051795.1:0-12799 GCA_003595255.1 Solenopsis fugax
ACACACACACACACACACACATTTTCTCTCTTTCGGTAATTATAGTTTTCACTTGCACGACAGTTTGCATGCCTTTTCGTGTCCGAAGCCACAGATCCAATCGCAGAATACGGAAAACGGAAAATTATCTATTGACAGGATCATTAGAAATACACTAAATAGAAGGAAAATAGATCGCATATTTTAGTCCACCGTTATAAAGTATGTTACATTATAATGAAATTATATGATTGTATGTATAATCTAAGTTTGTAATTTAATTATACATTTAATTATAATTGCCGTCATTCCTCGCGGTTGGACCTCGCGTTCGTGCAAACCGCACAAATTAAAATAAAAAAAGAAATAAAAAAAACGCGGGGAGGAATTATCGCTGCTCCTCTTCGCGATGGCATCGATCACCTCGAGAGGATTTCCTGCTTGGTAAATTCGCAAAGATTCGACGAAGACGAAGCAATGGATCCGAATCATCGCCGCAACGTGTCTTTAGTCAGTCAAAAACAGAAAAACGCAAGAACTTTCGCTCGCGCTGGCAGTGGTTTTTCTTCTCTCTCCAAAGAATCCCTTCAATGACTAAAAAATTAAATAATCATATTTATTGTAATTGTGTTTGAAATTTTATGTTTATTAGCAACAGAGATATTATTACTTCGAGATACGATAGCGAAATTCACCTCGCTTCATCGCTCATCAAAATCACCTTTGCGATAATGAGTATGTAAGTAATTGTAAAGAAGACGATTTCTGGCCGATGCAAAAAGAAAGGTGATTGTACAAGCACGCGTAAAAAGCAATAATTTATAGCTTTGAGCTTGTTGAAATAATAAATGATGGAAAGTATGCAGAAATAAATCCCCCTCAGTACAGGGAGATGAGTTTGATAACTAACGTAACGTTGTTGACTCAGGAAAACTTTGCCCGGGCGATAAATGAGATTTGTTCGAGTGAGAAAGACGACTAGAGGTGGGAAATATTAAGCTTGGGACTCGATTAACGACGATATAATTATTATCTAAAGTGAAAAGGTCTCCCTCATGGAGAGATTTTCGCGAATTATAAATATCATTAAACTAGTCAGTGTTCTTTGAAAAGATAAAAAATGTATTACGTTTCATTCTTTAGACACACAGCATTAAGAATTTGATTAGTAAAGAGCTTTCAATAGCAAAATTATTTTTATCACGGATCTTTTATCTTCGATTTCTTACAATAATTAAAACTAATGCAAATCTAAATTGAAATGTTTCACGGTTCTTGTAAAATTTCAACATTTAAACCTTTATTATTACATCCGCTTAGTTTAGTTTTTCTCAATTTTGAAGTAACAATATCGAAATGTTCCGACGTGAAACGCGAGAGATTTTCCGATTGGACATTTGAGTTTTTCCAAACGATTAATTTATTCGTGATGTCGTACTCGGTATTCTGTGCGAAAGGAAACGCAGAGATTCATAAAGCAATAATCAAGATGTGCGATTATACACGGCGCCGGGGTTGCTTCGTCTTCATTCTTTATATTTGTCGAGCGGATCGCTTCGTCCCGAGTAGATCGTTGCGATCCAGGATTCGACTATACGATATACAACATAATAACAATTAGCAATAGCAGCAGCAGTAGTTGTAACGGTAATAGTCGTAGTAGTAATAGTAATAGTAATAATATGATAGTAGTAATAGTAGTCGTACTCTAAAAGAAAAAAGATACATAGAAAAACACGGTGTCGGTATAATATATCTATATGCATAACTTTTTATCACGTTTTCTCGTTTTCTCCACTTTTCTGCATATGTAACGCGCCTCGCATGATATATCGTACAAGACGTAACATTAGGAAGAGAACTGAAACGAGCGAAGGGCGATGGACAGGAGAGAACAAGGATGACGAGGCAGAATCGGATAAACTTGGTTGAAATCTTAACCCGGTAACACGAACGCTCTTTCTTTCTCTCTTTCTCTCTTCAAGCCCCTTGATCGACCTGTATTTGTACTCTACTCTTTCGTATGCGTCACGTAACCGTTTGAGAGTCAACGCGAAGCGAGTGATACGCAATCTTCATAAATTAATGCGGGTCACGAATATGGGAGCTCTTGAGATAAACGCGACGCGCTTTTTCTCGGCACGATATTTTTCTCTTTTTATTCGACCACGTCCACGCGCACGCCTGTACCTTTCCCATCTATCATCGATCTTCCTCTCCGTGTACTATACGCGTAAAATTTCGTACATGATCGACGGTACACAAGCACACAAACCATGCATACACCTGTTACAAACACGGGACATACACACGTTAGTAAGAAGTCTCGGTAATGCTCACCGACGTTTCGCTTTTTTTACATGTATCGTTATCGCGCGCGCGCGATTTGCCACGCCTCGAGGTTTACCGAAGGAAAAGAAAATGATAGAGAGAGTAAACGGTGAGGCCGGTGAGCAAAGCCGAGCGCGCAAGTTAAATCGTTCGTTCTTACATTCTCAGATAATATTTGTTACCGTACAAAAGGGAAGGGCACGAGAGTTTGTCGCGGGGCGAGGAGAGGTCACGTCGATTATTAAACGGCGAGTTCATTTCTTGGTTCGTACACCTCTCATCTACTTGGAACGCACGATTACGGCAACGGTAAACGGTAATCGGTAAACGGTGAACCGCGGCGGCGATACATATATCGAATCCGTCACACGCGCGAGACACTCCACTTGTACAGTACGCCCGATCGATGCCAATGAGATAGAAACGCTCTTCGGAAACTCGCAATCGTGTTTCTTCTTCGTCTTATCATCTAACACAACCGAACGAATTGTCCCTAAAAGCTAGACGTACTCCCCGCCTCCTGCTTGCCCATTGTACTACGTTCTGTATGATCGTTTACCTAGAGCTTTTTTTATAACGAAATAATCATGGTCTGGTGTCCTATTGTCGTGCCATAAATCGATCGGCGAAATCGCTTCAGCGAGCGTCAAAAAAGAGCGTCTCTTCAGTAAAATTTTCTCAGAAAATAATTCGTAAATTTCAACATTAATGCTTTGCGATTTTTTCCTCGGACGCGAATGTTTCCTGAAGCCTGTTTTTATGTTTCATCGGCTCGACTGGAGCAACGACACCCCGAGTTTAGGACACGAGTTACATTGTGTTTCAACGACGTTGTGTGTCAAATACGTAAAACTTTAATTACGACTGTACTTATTGGCTTTTTTCTGGCGATTGCGCTTGATCCTCTCGACACTAACACAGAGTTATGCATCTTTTGAAAACAATTTTTTTTTATTTTGTGCAAAAATTTCTGATAGCTTTATACACATCAGTTTTTCGATTATCGATGCATCCGGTATATGTACATGTTGCGATTTATACAAAAAAATATTCTACATTTATACAAACGTATTCGGCTCAATGGAGCAAGATACGATAATAATAACACGGAATCACATTAGCTGCTTTGTGAAAATTGAACGATAATCGCCAAGTCAATTTCATTAACAGATGTTTACATAAGTCACCGAGAGATCGACTTACGCAATATTAAACAAATTTAAGCTTTTATAGAAGTCGTAGGACACACGTGAATTTACAAATAGAATACATACATATATATATATATATATACTAGTCGAGAAAAAATTATATATGTATATGACATACATGGAATACTACGATTCTTGATATATTGTCGCAGTCTTCCGTTACAACGTGCGCTTTGCACTTTGTTACTATTTGACAAAAGCCGCTGCCTTTTAGAAACGATTTACAAATTATAATCACGCTACTAAACTTTGATGAAAATACATTTACTTTACTTTTATCGAAGTACTTTATCTTGTTTATACTCACGAATAGCATTTATGCGGTTTGAATTCAGAGGAAGCAAAGCTGACTCGACTATAACTCGTCTCGTGTTATAAAAACTGTGAATGTTGTTCGAAGTACGTGCTCACGTTATATATATATTATGAACAACTGCGAGAATCCATCATCGAAACCGCGTACTGTACATTTGCGATTCGCTATGGAAGGAAAAAAAAGAAAAAAACCAATCACGTTTCGTTCTGCGCATAGAGGACGCGAGGGGTTCGGCAATCTTTAAGCGTCGTTACCCTTCTCAACGTCGTTGTTGAGAGGTGATGACCAGTCAGGATCGCGAGAGAGAAGTTCCAGCAGAATCGACTCGCGTGATTGCCGAGTCTCCTGAGAATCCTGCACACCGCAATAAGGAGCCGCTTCGTTTTCGACATGTACTATGAAGATCAACGACGACGCATCTCTTCCTCCTTATCCTTTCGTCCACTGGGTATGGAACAGATGCGGTTGTTTCCATCGCCACATTCGCGGACGTCGCAGCGGGTACCATTGTCGGCACACGAAACAGTCTTATCACTGACGATCTTCATGATGTCGTGATACGGAAAAGTCGGTCACCGTTCGCCGGAAGGCCGCGCGATACCGTGCACGAATTCACTTCCGGCTCGCAGTAATATGTGAAAAAGCGCCGTCGGCAGACAGCGGTAATCGATAGTAATCGCTTTCGATGAACGACATTGTTACGATGAGGATGAGTCCGCTATTGCTGCTGATTCACTTGTTGTGTGGCACGCTTGCCCGTCTGACCATCAGGGTGGGTGGGGCGATTGCCGTCGCATTGGCGCTTCCAAAACAAAAGACACACAAAACAGCGACATTAGCGCGCCACTGTCTTCATCACATAAATGAGCTAAAGGTTCTCCTCTCTTTCTCTCCCTTTCTCTTTCTCTCTTTTTTCTTTTCCGGCGCTCCTTCTCTCGTTTGTTACATCTAGCCTCCCCAGTTTCGCTCTTAATCGGCTCTCTTTGTCTATGAATTTTCGTAATGTGAGATCGATTAATCAACTGGCGCTGGGACGAGACAATGGTGTAATAGGCAAAGTGAATAAAATTAATTATTCTTCGTGATAAAATGCAATGTACTTTTGATGAGGATATAAATGTTCATAGCGAGTCTCTAAAGAAACAAACTCAATTAAAATATTGTTGTTCTTCCTTTCAATATGTCCTTCCCTTTGAAGATATGCTTAATGTTTTCAAGAATATTTACAGTTGACACATTATCGAATAAAGATGCAAGAATCACTTCTGTTCTTCATTGGTCACACTAAATTACAGTAATACCATATAAAGTTCTTTCATTCACGCAAAATTCTTAATGACGTGAATAGGTTGATGATACCGACAAGCTTGTGAGGAGAAATGAACTCGGAGAGAAGGCTCGCACGATGAAAGTTTTCCCCATGATCAGAGTTTTTCATGATCGGCGTCCTCTACCGTGGCACAGCAGAGAATTTCGTTCCCTCTTTGTCTACTTTTGTCATTTAGAATTAGTGCGATAGCTTTCGGTTACCTGAAAAAAGTCAACGAAAGAACATAAAGCGGAATTTTGGTGAATTTCGATACCGAATAGTTTTTTGCGTATTTATGCTTTAATTAGATTTGCAAAAATGGATGTATCGGATGCTCAAAAAAAATTTGGAGTTTTAAAATGTGCATGTTTACACGTATAATTATTCGAAAGAAGATGCCCTCACACAGCACGTACTAAATTAATGTTAATTAAAATGTAAACGTGTATTTGTTTTCAAAAGGCATCGCTGATATCAGCCAACGTAAAAGATGAATATCTGATTCTTGAGATCTAACTTTTGCGATATATATCAAATTTGCACTTTGCTCATAAAATGTGAAAAACTAAACTTAAGCATTTAATGTTCATTAGTCACTTGTATATGATTACAGAAAATTGCATGTGAAAGTGAAACATTGTTTAAAGAGCAAAATATTATAATTATATAAATCTGATAACTTTAGAAATAAACATGTACGAAATTGATTATATCCTGATATTTTCAAGTGAAACATATATTATTAAAGAGAATATAACGACAATGTTGTTCGTCAGTTCTATAAATCAAGCCTACGGTCTCGAGACATTCAAAAGTGGATTAACCAGTTACCAAGCAGAGTTGTGCAATAGCCAGCTGGGTCGTCCGGGTATTCTCCGTGTCGTTACGCTCTTATTGCTACGGCTTAGCCTTACATATCTTGAAAGGCAAATGTGAAAGTCTTCTCCATACGGAGAAATATACAGCGCGTCCTAGAAGATATTCTGCTTCTTTCTTTATAAATTTCTTTGTAAATTTTGTTAAAGATCGTTTAATTCGCATCTCAAGTTTCATATTTAATACTTTTTTCAACGAATAAAAATAGACATTTAAAAAATCTACAATCCTATTATCAGTTCCATAACATATAATGGGATATAATGGGCTATTATACATTTTTTTAACAAAATAAGTTAAAATTTACAAAAAATTTTACCTACTTTAAAAAAAATGCCTTTTCTTTTTACGTATTCTACATGAAAAAGTAATATCAGAAATTATCTTCTTTTTTGTACGATATCTGTGCTTGGGCATCCCAATAACATAAACTACAATCAGACTTAAATCTAACGATCAAGAAAATTATTCAAAAATTATTTGTTTGTCAAAATCACATGCGATATTCTCAAAATTATGTAGCCGATCAGGCTAACCCACAGGCAATTAGAGATATATTCTTCAAAATAGAAATTATATCTTGCGTTTGCATATTTTGTAATATTAGAGATGTTGTGTGTTAATTATATTCTAATATAATTTACTAAAAATAATAATTATATTGTGAGAATGTGCAATCGACAACAAGTAATAGTAACTTCTAATTTTCATTTGGAGAGAATACTTGTATGTAATTCACTATTTAGATATGGATATATTGATGTTTTTTTACCCAATACACAATATTTGTGCGTTATTGTCACAATTGTGTAGCATACATAGGATGTCTTCACTAAGTTATTGACATATTCTGATAATTTTGAAAACAATATCCTTTGAAGCAAAAATATTATGAAATAATATATTTTGGAGGTCACTTTTAACTTTAAATATTTGTATTGTATAACTATTCTCTAAATTATATAGGTAAGATTTACTGTCTATAATGCGTTTCAGAATTTAAATCTGTAAAAATTTGTAAAAAAAAATAATCCATTTTTCAGTCGTTTATAATTTGAAGAGTTATTATTACTCATTCGAAGAAATATATTATTAAAGAATAATGTGACAAGACATCCTGTATATGAAATGTGTATATTGAGAATTCTTTCCAAATAACAAAATGTGTCCCTCTATTTTCTCCGATCTCCATTTATCCTCAATTAATATAATTAATTAAAGTACCATGCCACGGTATTGCGACACCACCTTTCTACTAAAATTAAGCGCTTCTATTCAACTAACCGATATATAAAACATGATCTAGCGTTTGCACAAGCATTACACAAATTGCAATCTTAAAATCGGCTTTATCACGCACCAATAGTGAATTTCGGTGAAAGCTGTGAAAATGTTGTGATAAAATTGGAAAATAGAGCTTACACCATCATTAATAAATTACACAAATTTTCATATTTAGTATCATAGCCACTACAATTTGATATACAAATATAAATAGAATCGAAAACAGGCTGAGAATTCAATTTTCCCCCAAAAAATACAAGGTTCATGCAATCAAAAACAAGGGTGTAACAAGCTTTGAATTTTTACTGATACAAAGAATTCTGTGAAGTAATTATAAAATAGGTCGCCAAAAAATTGCAGTATACTTGATAACTAATTTTGAGTAAATATTTCATTTCAAATTGATTAAGAAAAAAAATTGCAAAACTCACAGTGATCTACTTTAGCATCATTTCACGTATATAACGAAGAGAAAGAAAGACTTGCGTGTTAACTGTTCTAACATTAAAAAATTTCCTTTTATTTGTATTACACAATACAACCGAAATAACTAATGTTGGAAACAGCTAATAGTTATGTGCAAATTTACATATTTTTCGTAAACGTCCGCGAATTTCAGTAAAGCAAGTTACACCCATTTAGTAGATTTAGCGGTTTTATTGTATAGCAACTCACTTGGACTTGGGCTGCATTTCTCCTGCAGCGGCTAGTAGCGTATCCCTACGATGCAATCGCATGCTGACCCTTCGCTCTTGTCCACCTGCACCCGATGCTGAAAGAGAGCATCAGAAAAAACATAATGCATGAAAAACCGCAAAAGAAATTCAGCCAACATTCCTACATATGTTGTTTCGTATCGTCAACTCGCTGCCATCGTGCTTGTTTTTTAAAACTCTTCTATGGTTTCTGCGTGTGTGCGTGTGTGTTTGTGCGCACACACATACATAAATATGTTTATTTCTATGTACAATTACTTTATGTATGTAAAATGGTGTGTGTGTGTGTACACATACACACACAAAAGCTTCCTACCGCCTCTCGGTACACACAGCAGGATTTCAAAGTTTATACACAAATCCAAAAGCAGCCATAAGGGAGTAGCAATGTTTGTTCAAAACAGTTTCTTAATAGAATTTCAAAACTCGGCTCTCTTATAAACTTGCCGACATTTCGGTCAGTACATTCAATCGTGCAAGTAACTGATTGCCGAAGAGAAAAACAGGAGGTAGGAAGAAGAAAACAGTCGTAGGCAGAAAAGAGCACTCGTTACATTGCAAAGCACACGTTTTTCATAGTATGTATTGTATATTATACCCACCATGAGTAAACCTGCAATCTAAGACTATTTTCAAGAGACGACATAATTTATATACAAAAATCGTAACAACGACCTAAACAAATGTGCACTTAAGCTCAAAATATCGTCACATTACAAAATTACAATCGTATTCGATTTTTATTATCGATTTAAGAATGCGATATTTCTGTTTGTATATATATATTTACGCAGTATTTTAAATATACTCAATGTAAATAATGATAGTAATGACAATGATATGTATAAATTTAAATTTCAAAAATTAAAATACTATTCTATATACATTTATGCAGGCTAATGTAATTATCCAACATACTTATAATACTTAATAAACTTATTATACATTATTAAGTGACTTGGCTAATATTTAAAGCATCTGTTCAATTGTAAAATTTTGATGTAACTGTATAAAATTTTACAATTTTTTGCTTCTCTAAAATTTTTTATGTTACTTTGTTTAAATACAAATAGATTATTTTAAATTTTATAAAATCTCATCGTCACTTCTCTTAACTACTATTGCAATCTTAAAAAAATAGTGATAAATAAAGGTAAATTTCAAGTATCGAGTCTTATCTTTAATCGTATGTAGGATATACTCATCAGATTGATGCATCATATTCATGTTTCAAAAATATCTTACGATTAAAAAATGACTCGACATCAATCGGGCGACTCGGGAAATAATGGATAATTTTTCACTCTTGGCAATTGAAATGGAAAAATTAATCATTATAACAAGAAAAAAAAAAAAAAAGAAAAGTACGAATGTGAACGTCAGTTTAAAAAAATAAATCAAAATAAGGAAATAACCCGCTTTCGTGACAGATGATGCAACAAATTTAAAAGTTAAACGAAAAGATTTTTCTCTTCTCTTTTGTCCACATATTTCTAAAATCGTCGAGCTCTTTAATTATTCGCGCTTTGGTTTTTCCATTCAAGCCAAGTGAGAAATAATTTTGACAAGGATAATCGACAATGTCGTGTGGTGAGATAAATAAAGAGACCAGTCCTTGAATGGAAAAACATTTATTTGCTACTTTTTCTTCATTATCATTATCATCATCATCATCATCATCATCATCATCATCATCATTATCATCATCATCACCATTATCAATAAAAAAACAGGCTGAATATAGATAAATATACGATATGAAGACATGCTAAACAAGTGAAGAGAAACAGTAAGAAGGGACGATTAAGATGACGTCCGTCTTGATCTAGTGCGTAGGAAGAAGTTGGCAGTGTCTTTGTGAGATATTAATAACAATAAATCTCATTTGATTGTTACGTCTAATAAAAATCAAAGTTTCCCTTGAGATTACAAAGATCATGGATAAGTAACAAACTAGATTTTATCTTTCCTATCTAAGCTTTGGTAACTTTTTCACGTCTTTAGACGTTGTCTTGTGGCATATAATATATATAAATATATGTGTGTGTGTGTGTGTGTGTGTGTGTGTGTGTGTGTGTGTGTGTGTGTGTGTGTGTGTGTGTGTGTGTGTGTGTGTGTGTGTGTGTGTGTGTGTGTGTGTGTGTGTGTGTGTGTGTGTGTGTGTGTGTGTGTGTGTGTGTGTGTGTGTGTGTGTGTGTGTGTGTGTGTGTGTGTGTGTGTGTGTGTGTGTGTGTGTGTGTGTGTGTGTGTGTGTGTGTGTGTGTGTGTGTGTGTGTGTGTGTGTGTGTGTGTGTGTGTGTGTGTGTGTGTGTGTGTGTGTGTGTGTGTGTGTGTGTGTGTGTGTGTGTGTGTGTGTGTGTGTGTGTGTGTGTGTGTGTGTGTGTGTGTGTGTGTGTGTGTGTGTGTGTGTGTGTGTGTGTGTGTGTGTGTGTGTGTGTGTGTGTGGGTATGAGGGGAAGCGGACATTTAATTAAACAAAAAAGAAAAGTCGGGCTACTGAATTATATAAGTTCGATTTGTAGGTCGATTTGTCAATCGGACTACTTCTTCCATTTCACCAGAACGTATCGTTAAGCGTATTAAAAACTAATACGTACGCTTAATTAATTATTGAGTATGCAAGTAGGTCGAAACTTCACAATCAAGTTGCAGAGTACAATTGATTAAATGATGAAAATGTCAATGACTAAAATAAAGGAACGCAACATTGTTTTCTTTTTAAATGTTAATTATAATTAACAACGCGTTCAATGCCATTAGAGCAAATAGCTTGATGATTTTTGTTTACGATATTAAATGCAGTACGTTTCATGTTTATTCTTTTATAAATGTGATGAATATTTAATGCTCCATACTTAGAAATTGATGATTAATGATAGCAACGAATCGAAAAGATTCAATTTTAGATATAATAAAAAAAATCAGTCGTAAGACTTTTAATCAAGTATGAAAATAATCAACAGTCTTTAGATCATTTTTCAGTGCTTATATAGTGAGGCTATGCATATGTATATGTATATATATATATATATATATATATAACNATATATATATATATATATATAACAATATACATATAAAAAATTTTTCAATATGTATATATTGAAAATATATTAATCGCATATATATCATTGATTGCTATTTTTAACATAATATATAAAATGAATTAGTTGATAAACATTGGTTTTTACCGTTATGTGCTTTTAAAACAATGCAATTAATCAATGCAAGAATGTAAATCAGTCGACAAAGTATTAGTTAATTAATCTTATAATCTTTTAATCTTATAAACATATAAAGAGGGAAGAACATAACTAATCAGAATTTGAAAGAAACTGTAAAAGTTATTAGTCGATTTTTACCTCTTGATCGTATGGTATCGTAGTTTTGTGACAAGATACGCAATTACTTATACAGAAAGTGGTGTGCGATATTACGATTTACGTTAGAATTTACGTTGAAATTCTAATGTCATTCCATATAAATGGAAAAGTAGATATTTTACGAAAATATTAATTTTTCTATATTTGTTATGGGACGGAATTGTAAAATTTTATATAAATAAAAGAGAAAAGAAAAATTTAGAGAGCGATTTAAATATTATGAAAATGGTCACCTACGACACTGCGAACAAATTTTGAATGTAAGTGTTATCAGTCTATTAACTTTCGGTCAGTCTAAATGATAAAAAAGTGTAAGAATAAATAAGTTACGAAAAATCATTAAAGCCATATATCCCTATTTTAACATCAATCTTAGTTTATAAACCGAGCTGCGCATAATCTGTTTCATTTTGCTATTAAAATTGCTTTTAAAACCGAATCAATTTTGCTAGATAGTAAGCGATGATCCGAAAATACACGAGGAAAATCCAAAAGGAACAAGATGCAAAGAAACGTTACACGGCAATAAAATCTATACATTTCTATCCATAAAAAAAGAAGCATTTATGTGTATCGCAGCAAAAAACGTATCGTCGTAAAAGAAATCTATAATACTATAAAAGACATCTTCGATATGTACCGTAATGATTGTTAAAAATAATTTTAAATAAGATAATTGGAATATTTTCGTAAAAATTATATTCTTATTTTTAATTTTTTTCTCATTTTATATCTTGATTTGATCATATTGTTACTGTAATTGTGTCTGTGATTATCCAGAAAAAAATATGTATTTATATACTGAAATTATACCTGTGGTTGTGTTAATATATATTATTAATTATTGTAATTTTGTATGTGGATGCTTATCAATCGTTATCGTAGAGAAGATCCTAAACAATAAAAAAATAAAAAAAAAACAATTTTGTCACTATAATATCATATATGCGGCAAGAGTACGCGTAGCAAAATATAATACGCTTCTCGACAGTTAACAAGCGCATCGATCTTGTGTGAGGCCGCAAGTATATAAAATTATCAAGTCTAATATATGCTTACACGTAGACTATATATGTATGGTAAAAAAAACTCGTATTTGCTCGAGACATTTCGTGTCGGTTGTTACAATCCGATCTAATTGGTTTCACTTTTATCTGGGCTTTTAAAGCAAGTTTTGTTCGAAAGTGACCAAGATTTCAATGTACATATTTGCATTAATAATTCGACAATATAGATGATATAAAGAATACAAATGCATCTGTTATCAATATTATTATATACTATTATAGGTATAAAAAATATATATATATGATATATATATATATATATGATATATATGTGTGTGTGTATGTGTGTGTGTGTGTGTGTGTGTGTGTGTGTGTGTGTGTGTGTGT
>QKQZ01051797.1:0-16304 GCA_003595255.1 Solenopsis fugax
TAAAGTGCGGCAGGTGTGTTTTTTACGATAGTGAAATTAATGGATTTTGCTCGAGAGAGTGCTTTTTCGAGAAAGCGAGTGCCGAAAAGCGAGAGAACTCTTTTATGCACGACTTCCGTGTAAAAAAGGAAGAAAAATTTGCAAGCTACCGCAACTTTTCGAATCTATATATGATGGAATCAAAACGGAGTCTCTACTGAAAATATAATGCTATTGAATGCATACAATCTTTCTTTATTTATAGGACTTATATACGCGAACGTTATGCAGAAATGAATTGAAAAATTTGTAGTTTATTCCATTTGTCTCTCTCTCTCTCTTTCTCTCTTCTATTCTTTTTAATAATAAAATCGAAATTGTTAATCCAAATTTGAAAATGTAACTATCTGAATGATAAAAATTTCACAGAGCTAATCAGATATCTAATTTTAAACAGTGAATAATGTAATACAGTCACAATAATCAAAATATAGTCATTGTGAAAAACGTGCCAAGATTAGAAGCGTTTTTTCGGTATTCGCAGCGAGAGATTAATGGATTTCGCGCACAAGAGCACTATTTCGAGAAACTGGGTCTCGCAAAGCGAGAGAATTCTTTTATATACGCGACTTCCGTATAACCTCAGGGCAAGCATCTGGCTCTCAAAGAGAAATTTACACATGCAATTTTTGTAGAAAACCTAAAGCACTAGAGCATTGTTCGGCTCATATATCATCTGTATGGTAATCGATGGTCAGCGGTACATGCATATAATAATTTTACGATTATGATAATTTTACGCAATAATTAATATTGAGGAAAACTTGTTGCATTGCGAAGTACTAGTTAGTTTCAAAAGAGTGGAATTTGATAGGTTATCTGTAAATTAACCACAAATGGATTAACGCGCATCGCGTTGTACATTGTTACGATGTTCGATAAGGCCCATCGGTAATATCCCCTGTGGTGTTCGTCATTCGATTGCACGTATAATAATCCGTGGTGGGTAACAAAGGATTTAATTTTCGATTGATGCAGTAGTCTGTTTACTTTGAAATTTAGCGCCGCGCGCAGATACGTCGCTCAAAGCCGATGAAATGTAACCGACTGTACTGCGATCGAAAACAATGGTGTCGGGTTTTTTAATCGAGAAAATCGGAGACATACGGCGCGATACAATATATCCACTATCCGTTTGCGCAAGAATTGAAATTGTCGGCCCGATTTTTCACCGGCGACGCAAACGCATTTTTACACAGCACGCTCGAAAATAAAATAATAATTAATACAATTAAGTGCATGGCCATACAGTAGTACGAAATTTCAGGTGCAACAATAGAAATTTGCAATAACTGCGGTTATTGTTCGGTCATACGTAAAGCTGGCCGCGCCCCATTGTTAAGGATTTAATTCTCAATTGATGCAATTTCAATGGCCGTGTGTAACCCATTCTGAAATCGTCATTGCTTTACTATTTGGACTTGGGTTTAGCTAAAATGAGCCCAGTTGCTATCGTGGAATATAAAAAGTCTAATGAATAATAGTTTTTTTTTAATTCTACAAATAATCAGGCTTAATGATTTAAAAAATAAATAAATAAATAGTATACTAATTTCAATTATTTTGACAATCTGTTTATTTAAAAAATAGAAAATATTTGATGATACAGAATGATAGTATTATATTTGTACATGATATTGTAACGGGGATTGAAGATATCATTAAGGGCCTTCGGGGCACTATGCACATTATTGTGTGCTCGTTAAAAAATTGAAGTATTGAGAGTTGGCTCGCAGCGTAAGACATTCGAAAATTACGAGGCAACTTTGTTGGAAATAATTAATACCATGAGGAAATTGTTTGACCGCGCGACGAACAGAAATTAACGGACGTTGCAACTGAATTGCTCGTAAAATGGAGCTACTACGAGGATCGAAAGGTAAAGTAAATAAAGTTCAGTAGCTGGCCGGCTTGATGGCGGTATGACATTTATTCTGAAACTATTAAAGTCTAACTTTATGCACAGCTATTGGACAGACTGATGTCGTGCGACAAAATATATTGGTGAACTGGAATTAATTTCGCTTGCTTTTCCGTGTCTCGATCAAACGTCGGTATATGAAAGAAAATTCTTTTGAAAAGATTATATTAAAGCGTTTTCTTACGTTTATTAAGAATCTGTGCAGAAATTTGTTCGAAAGAAATAATTCGAATATCGATGTTAAGAGAGCATTATGCAATAATGTTAATGTTAATGAGTCAACGTCAGTGCACGATGTGTTCACTCGAGTTTATAAACTGCAGGCTTTAATTCCGTCGACGGATGAAGTAACAGTTTGCACCCGCTGGCAATGTTCCTGACGCCAGTATGGTAGACTTCCGATGACCAGGTCAGCTAGTAAACGCTTTCGTTATCAAGCCGGCTTTACGTGCTGTAAGTTGAATGACCGATCCCTTCGAAAGTTCCCTTTCACTAGCTAGCCATGATGTGAAAAGTACCGATCAGAACTTATAATGCAATGCGAAATTTTATAATCGCGCTTTAAAACCGCGGAAAATGTGCAAACGCGTACATTTCTTTATCGACATACGAACGCTCCCTCGCCTGCCTAACGAAGGACAAAATATCTTCTCCCGTCCGCGTCGAGTTGAAACTGAGATTCTTGAGCGTAGCGAGCTCCTCGCGTGCGCGTTCATAATACCACACTCGAGGAATGGTAAGTTATATTTCATCTCGTTCAAATAAAGGGCTTCTTCATGTACCAGCACCTATCACGGCGGATGATTCTCAACTCACTTCTGCCCCGACACGCCCGAGAATACCGCGACATCGTGAAACGCTCTCTCTGTTCGATGGAAACTTTCGCCCGCGCGTTCACGCTTTCGCGCTCGTGAGAGTCGTACGTGCCACAAATATATGTGTGTATATGCATAATAAAAGGATATCCCGACAGTGCGTGGCCCGAGGCGTTGCGAAATAGAAAATTGGCCCATCCATTTCTCGTAGCACTTTTCCTGCCGGGCGGGATTGCTCGGCCCGCGTTGAATAAATGCATGTATCTCGAAGGCGCAGCTACACCGCTCCCTCCTGACTTCGGTTCTTCTTTCGCTCGGATAGTAATCCTCTCGCGTATAATACCCCCCTAGGAGAAACGGAAACCAGGGACCAATGATTCGAATCGATGAAGACGTATCGTTGAACCGCGCGCCAACTCTCCTACTGCTGTTTCCTACCGCTTCTCTTGACGATTACAAATGCCAACAGAATTTTCGCTCAACCATTCGGATAGAATAAGCCAACTTCTGGCCAAAAGAACGAGTAAAATTTTTAAAACAAGATAGGCATTAGCTACCGAGTAAAAACAGTTCAGGAAACAAGAAAATAAAATGCGCGTTGCTGGAAAAACTAAAAAAAAAAAAGAAAAAAAAAACTGATTCTACTACCGGGAACTGACGCTAATGGTTACGATAGTAACTCGTATATCCGTTCGCTCGCTGTATATCCGTATTACCGTAAATTGTCGTAAGGGAAGAGACCGTCGCTTAATACTCCGTTTTACAACCATGCCGTACATCCGCTCGGGAGTTTCTGTTCGTGGTCTCTTCTGCGATCCGCCTTAAGGGACAGACACTTGCGTTCGTTGGTAGAGCATTACGAAGGAGGTTGCAGTCAGCTACAAATGTCCTCGAAACAGTGGTCGCTCCTCGCGGAAACACAAGGGCGAAGAAAGACATAAGATGGCCGCGACAGAAGGAAAGCCCGGTGACGAGAAAAAACTTCGCCTCGTTATTCGAGGCTCAACGAAATCCTTCCCGTTCTTGCTGCCGGTTTCGCCGGTAATGCAGGTGAGCCAGACAAACTGCGGTTTCGCAATTTCGTCGGGGGAAAAAGGGCGATTCACGGGTATAATTTATAATTACGTTATCGTCAAAGGGTTCGTCTGACGCGTTGCTGATGGCAGGCAAAATGTTTCGCGCCGTCAGAGGGGAAATTTCGCGAGGCAAAGCGGAAACGTTGCCCTTTCCTGACGTATGTTATTACATCGGGAAATTACGCTATTAGTCCATCATGTCATATATTTAGATTCGAAGACTTCTCTATGAGAGATCCTCCTTTCCATTGCAAATAAAATATACGTTTTGATATTAGATGTCGTACTAATATTATAATTAAATATTAATTAATTTTACAATATTCGATAATATCCATTTCACACATGTTTAATATTGTGTAATATATAAGAAATATAATATGATAATGAAGCTTAAAAATCTAACAATAATTGATTGTATAATAGATATTGTTCACGCAGGAAGAATTATGGAAATCATTCCGTAATTAAAATGCTGAGGGCATAACGAAATAACGAATATAACTCGATTAACACCTTGATAAATAATTCGTTGATGCTCATGTGCATTCGCGCTCTGTTGTGAATATGATAATTTTGCTTATCGATCAGCATAAATGCGAATCTAAGAAAATAATAATTTTATGCGATGGCATAATGTGAAGTTTTTTCCCGCGTCAACATATGGAGCGTTGGAAAAAAATAATAAATTAGTCGAAACGAATTTTAGGTTTTGCGGAATAAATAGGGGAATAAATTCACATTTAATGTGTTGCAATCTCTGAATAATTATTTTCTGCATTTGCTAATCGGCAAGCAAAATCATTGCGTTCGCATTGAACCGAGTGCTCGTAAGCGTCAACGAATGATACAGCGAAAGCGATGAAAATCAAACAATTTTAAACGCAAATGCAACGAAAACGATGGGGAAAAGTAGTGAATAATGTATCGATATTTCATGGCATCGTTAATGAGGTAAAAGATTGAGGGATATTATTTCTGGCTGTCAGATTTCGAACGTACGGACGCGACAAGTCGTTATAATTATTGGGAGCTGTGCTCGTGATAGGAGGAGACATGCGGAAAAACGATAAAATTACGTGTACAAAGTTTTATTTCAAATTATGTGTACATAAATTGTATAAATTGTCGAAGATATATTGAAAAAAATTAACGGAAGAGATTTATCCTAGCGATAAAACTGAAGAAGTTCGCAAGTTAGTAACTTCAAGATATAATTTCCTGCTTGAATTATGGGAATTCGAGAGGCGATTAAGAACATAAATTTAACACATGGCGAATCATATTTTAATGCAGTTATGCGCGATGATTGGGATCTGCCCATTCCGAAAAATCGGCGAAAGTTTTTCAATAAAATAAAATAAAAAAAAAGAAGAAGAAGAGCAATTGGCGTAGAACGGCGCGCTGCCTATTTGTCCAGGAACTTTTGAAAGGGCCCTCCTATTGGCCCCAGGTTCGAGAGATCCAAAGCCATTATCGGCTGATATATTATCGGCGCGAAAGTATAATCGCCCGAGCGAGAAACTGACCGGACGCAGACTCGTACTCCTTTAATCCGAGAGTTTCTTTCGTAGGTCTCTCCACTTGTGCTCGTCCGTATAGTTTCTCCTTCGCTCGCCACCGCCGCCGCCGCCGCTGCCGCCGCCAGCCGGAATGGCCATCCGCTCCGGCGGATATGTATATATATGTATATACATCGCCGCCGTGCCACGCGAAAAGACCACCGGGGAACTTTTATTCGAGCGATCCTGGCCCGCGTGACTCGCTCGAGTGGTCAGACAGAAATTTAAGTTCGGCTTTTTCGCGAAGTGCTTCCCCTCGAAAGAGCGGTTAGCTCGTAATCGGACCTGCCTCGATGGTTACCGGTCGTATACGTAGCTTTTGGAAGAACCGACACTCTAGTCAATGGTGATTGAAACGACTGCTTCTTTTAAGTGGAAAGAGAAGCGCAGGAAATCTTTGCGCTCGCGCTAGTTGGTTTTTTTCAAACGGCATGAGTTTTGGAATGACTTTACGTTCGACTTTCGACTTCTATTGCTTTCGATATATCGCAAGCAAGTTTAGTGGTTTTATTGGGAAATAACCATATAACCAATCATATAACCGTAGGTCATCTTTTTTGTTTGTTGGATACGGAGACATAAAACGAATTTCACTTGTTCACAATCAATTTTCTAGTTTTTCAAAGAAATACTTTCTAGTAAAAAGAAAAAGAGAAAATACACTGAGAGAAATGTTTTGTAAAATCAACCAAAGTTTGGTTGTTTAGTGATCAAATGAATTTTATAGTGATAATTACTAAATATATAGTTGTTTTGACCAAACAATTTGTAGTCTTAACCAAATAATTATTTTCATATCATACAACAAATTACAAAAAGTTTTTGGTTTTTTTGTTAAATGTAACAAAGTTTTTGGTACCAGTGACTATAAAATTCATTTGATCACTATACTACCAAACGATTTCTCTCAGTGTAATGTCACAGATTTTTTAGTATATAATACATAATATAAAGTTAACTGTAATATCTCTCGTGACTGTTGTGGAAAGATCGCACTTTTATTGTTTCTTCAAATTTATCTCGTTAAGCATTTCGCGTTGGCAATTTCGGAATCAAGTAATATTTTATCAAATTTATATATGTGCGACAGGCAGGGGCAGGAAATATTCCAATTACATGCGGGACAATAAATGTTCGTAAATCGTTGACCAGCTGCAAACATCGTAAATTTTACAACGAGTTACCGATATCGAGCATAACTTTGGTTCTACGATCAACATGACGCGCACGTGACATGGTCACGACCTTAACCCCGCGGCGAATGGGAGTACTTTCCGTCCGCCTTCTTTAATTCAATCGTCAGTCCTTGGCGCGAAAAATGTTTGGGCGCAACTACCGAGATAAAAGCTTGGAACAGAACGAAGGGAAACGGAATATCGCGCTTTATACTGCTTTGCCCCAATTTCTCTGCCACGCGAGTGTATCCAGCTCACGTAGGACGTATCAAGGAGCTTTACACCCGAAGTACGCTTCGATGAGAGTGAAATAAAACGAAATGTTTATGCTGCTGGTTCGAAGGTGCAACCACTCTTCTTCCTATGTACACTCCTTGATCATGCGATCGTAGAGCAAAAGAGTAAAGTGGGATGCCTGTGGGATAGGTGTACGTTCTTCGAAAAATGTTCGCGAATTTTCCTCGATCGTTGGAAGAAGGATGGGGGCGGCGACGTGTATCGTCATCGATATCATGAACTCCGCTATTGCGGAAGACAGCAATTTACATCGTAAACATACGTAGGCGTTGATTTTGGTCGCCACGTCTTTGTTATGTCGCGAAACGCGCGTGTATATACATGTATGAGGATGTGAGGTGGCGCGCGTGTGTGAGTGCTCTTTCGTGAGCGTTTACGTTTCGGACCGGCTTAGTCGGTGAAAAGAAGGCGAAGCTGCTTTCCGAGAAACCCGAGGCACTCGTAAAATCCTTCCTATTCTCCTCTTTGCGTTTCTATGCAGAGCATACCCGGCTATTCTTGCATAATGCAGTGCCGCGTGTAATTTCTTCCCGAGAAATTTCCAGATTTCTCTGCCGATTGAGAGCCAATGGTGCACAACGAAGGACGCATTGATTGCGCGCGGATAAACGAAATAATCGCCATACCATCGAGACAATTAAATTAAAAGCTACAAAGAAACTGGCGTCTTCTTATAACATTCCTTTGTGCGGTCAGGCGAAAGAAGAAACGATGATCTCGATGTCCCGTTGAATTGGCAATTAATCTAGATCTCCTTGGCTTTCTTACTTTCAATTCGACAGGGCGATAGACAGAATTTAAAACGCGGCAATGTTTATAATGTTTTCTAGCGAGAGCGCACGAATTAATTATTTTAACCTGTCTCTCAATGAAATTGAGATGGGAAACGAGAGAGACGCGTATTTCAGCTTATTATTAATTAACGTCTGTCTCGTTGCATAATCAGAGCATTCTCTTTGAATAGCTCGGACCGCAACCTAGTCTATATCATTATATACGGAGAGAGAAAAAGGGAAGGGGGAGAAAGAGGGGAAGAGAGAGAGAGAGAGAGAGAGAGAGAGAGAGAGAGAGAGGGAGAGAGAGAGCTCACTAAAGTATCTTCGGAAATTTCACGTGGAGCGCTCATAACCGATAAGTCGGACGAGTGTTCTGCGTCCGATAATATCCATATTCAATGGGTTCGATGGTTTCGGGCGGATATAGCCCCGATGCACGCGTGACGGTACACCGAGCCCTCTGCCATGTAATTGAATGATGGGCCGGCGAATGATATTAATGCACGAAGATTGGCACCAGGACACATTGGGACGATCGTGGAATATATATGCCGTCATTGCCCGCTCTGCTCTGATCTGCTCTGCTCTGTTCTGCTCAGCTCGACTAGATTTCGACTCGGCGTGCCTCACAAAGCATCGGACAGCCGCAATCCTACATCCGGATTTCTCGGGGAGATTCACGCGTCATATGTGTACGATCGTGAACAGCAGAATTATACACGGTAACCCAGTGCCAGATGATTTGTCATTATCTCTCTCTCTCTCTCTCTCTCTCTCTCTCTCTCCCTCTCTCTTCACACACTCGTGTCGATTGTGGTACCTCCGTATCTCCATACTTGGATAATGCTCGCTCGTCAATGAGCGAATTAAGCAAAGCTCAGTATATGCGCGTTACAGAATCGCCCTGCAACTCGGATTCCGCTTTGCATATTCGTTCGAAAGGGAGGGAATTACCGCAAACGATTGAGCTTGGAAACTTAAGTACAAAATGATATAAATCTGTAATGGTATAAACCGTGATAATACATTAGAATTGGTATGAAATTTATTAATATACTTGTGACGAAATGTACGCATAAAACCGCAACCAAATCGATTTGTGCTCGTTTAATAGTTACAGAGATATTTGTATTAAATGTCGCATGTAACGTTGACCCGTGACGCCCGTGAGCTATTGGATGGAACAGTGATATGAATCATATTTCGTTCATTCTAAAAAAATGAAAGGATTTTGTGAAGAATTTAATATAAAATTCAGCTTTTTATTGGAATATTTTTTACAATTTTATACATATATACACACACAGATAAAAAATACAAAATTCTGGGATATGGCCAAATGATTCAACTCAGTAAATTATATGTTAAACGGAATATCTAAAATAAATATAAGTAATAGTAGTATTCAAATACTTCCGCATTGCGTGTGAAAATATATAAAAAAAAGTAACAAAAATTTCACTAAAAAAATATAATAGTGAGAGATAATATTTTTCGAGATCAAGTTTTTTGAGTCAAATCTCGAGGTACTGTTACGTATGTTTATGCACAAAAAATTAATTATTAATTATATTTTACTTATATCATGTTGTCTTCATATATCAAATAGAATTATATTTAAATTATGTTCCTTTCTTCGAAAAATTACTTTTTTTAATTTTAAAAAATTAAAACAGCAAATTAAAAATTTAGTTAAATTAAATGTTAGTTTTCGCCACTATGATAAATGCTACTGAATATATTGAGCAATATGTTTGCTTCTAGTAAAAAACAGATTATATTATTTATACTATTATGTATCTCTCATTTTCACATATACAAATTTTTTTTGATAAACCGTGCAAAAAATTAATGAATTGCGGATGTCTTCTCAGTAACGTGCACGTATAATTATTCAAATATGCAACTCGATTGCTATCATTGCTAGACAACTGCTCTCACCGTCGTCTCCATGTTCGATAATTGACGGTGGTACTTCCGATAATCAGTACAAGTATCCGAGGTAGGAGCGCTTACATATCGCAAATACGGAACTGCGAGAATCAGAAATCGATATCCGCGGTTCCCGATATAATGCATCTACTTATCACCACGAATTATTATTATTTCGAGAATTTATGCGATTTCTCATTACCATAAACTACCATATTATCATGTTGATAGTATTATATTCGTTATTTTAGTGAAACACAATATTTAGAATTAAAATGTACATTTTTGTAGAAAGGGAGAAAAAAGAGAAAGAGAGAGAGAGAGAGACTGCGGGCAGAATGTTTAATTAATTTTATTATATAGATAAATTTAATTAATTTTAGTTAATTATGATAAAAACATATGCTTTGTGAATATATAGATATTCAAATATATAAAACATATTCAACAGAAGGCAATTTAACGTTACTCAGATGCGAGGTTTTCTGAAAAATATATTGCAGCAGGAATTCTACGAAAATGAAATTTAGCATGCTCAAAGTTTTACCGCGTTTTAATTACGTGCTTTCGTCCGTACGACATGCATTTTTCTAAAAGCTCCCAGCCGTTCGTCGAAATGAGAGTGAGTGCGCGATGTCGATCGTGCAATCCACTCGATGGAATTCGATAGCCGTGTAGATGCATTTTTCGGACGACCATCGCGCGATCGACTCAATTTCGAGCAGATCGAAAAAGCGGCGGACCCGATTATTTCGACGTCGAGATTCCGCCGCTTGACGGCGAAACGATCGTCGATGACGGATCTCGATAAACGTATGTGTACGTTGTATCCTTGACAAAAATCTAGATGTGTAGGTATGCGCGATGCGCATTACACGCATATGCGTGTATGTACACGCCCGATCTGCGCACGCATGTACACGTATATGTATACAGCTTCTCATACATGCAATTCGTTTTAGCACTCGGGGTATCGGCGCCGATTCTCGCAATGCGCATCGGTGCATTCTGTAATCTATGCAGACGAGGCAGCCGGTATCGTCCGTTCGTATAGTAAAACTCTGTCCGTCGATATCGATGACGTGGATTTCGCAGGAATGTACCTCTCTTCATGTATCTGGGCGTGCATACCGGGCGAGGTGTGTGTACGCGTGTGTATCGCACATACGTTAAATTGCCCTCGCGGCACGGCGGATGTTTAACATATCGCGACTATTTTCCCCCGACGCCTTTCCGATGCTCATCTGCATCGGAAGATGTTCCACAACGAAGCTATTTTAGCGGGAAAATTCTGACCAATCGGTCGAGGAATTGTCCCGATCAATGGAAATATATATATATATATATATATANATATATATATATAGAGAGAGAGAGAGAGAGAGAGAGAGGATTGCATGTATGTATCGAATGTACATACATTGCCATCGATATGTTCAAAAATCTATACGACAAGTAACCTAGGAATAAAATATTGTTATTCATGCTTTTGCTAAATAGAAATATTATTTTTATTATTGCTTCAAATATTAATGAGTATAATTTTCAATTACTATTAATTCATATGAAAGTATACTAATAAAGTTTTTTCAGGGAGGGAAAAGGGATTTAACATCAAGATGCAAGTTAGCATCGTCACTTATTAAATTGTTTCTAATTTAATAAATGTGATATTACCTGTTCATGTTTAACTTATAGCTGTGTTATGACCGGAAAAGTAATTCGGCGCGCAGTCGGTTGAATTTGAAAAAAGGTATATAAAAAAATCACACAAGTAAAATATATAAAAGCACTAAGATCTAGCTTGACCGTAGAAGGCGTTCTTGTTTCAATTTGTATGTTATACATTATCAGTCGAATATCTCTCTAATTATACTAATAAAGTTTGATGACAAGAGAAAAGGAGCATTATAAAATTGACAAAATCATATGAATAAAAATGTTAACTTACAAGTCTATAAAACAGTATTATTAACATTATTAGATAAATATTAATCATTGTGAGTCGACACAATGGATTAATCACTATTTATTGGTAACATTCTCATTATTCCATTTATTTCAAATTGTTTCGATTCAATATGAATTTCTGCTATATACTGCAAAGTGAATAATAAATTAGAGATATTTTTATAAAAGTTGAAGTTACACAAATGGATTTTTCATCGATCGGGACGTTAAATTTCACTAGCGATAAAAGTCGTTCGTTGGTGAATCAATAATATATTGCTATCTAGGACAATTACGGATCGTGTTTTCGATCAAGACACGATGTAGTTGCTCTGCTATAATGGACTTAACTGCCAGATAAATTTGCTGCGAGCTGGATTAATCAGACATAAATATCATTCGAGAGATACGTATCACTGCGTATTGCATTCCAATCAATGCATATCTCTCAAGTATCTTTGTTATAACAACGCCTCAGAGAGAAGGATTCGATTTCTGGGGTTATTGCATTTTTTGCGAAGCTCATTATTCGATTAATTAACGTTCACTTTTTTACATTTTGCAGGAAACATTTTTATAATTGTATAAAAGTTCTCTGAAACGTGAACATTACTACATTAGTTTATTAAAAAGAATAAGTACAATTACCAGCCTCGATCGACCATTAATGAAGTTACTCTACTTATTTGTATGTGATTCACTTAAGCGGTCTAGTTCAAATTACTCTTATTATATATAATTTTAAATACGAAATATCATATAATTATATTTCTCAATTACATCAAAATTTATACGTAAAAAGTCCATTACTGCATTGCATTTGGCTTTCTTATGAAACATGCTTCTCGCGACTGTATCTTTTTCCATCTTGGTATTTTTCCTAAATGTTCTACCTAACGAGTGCAGTTATAAAATAGCATTGCTCCGTGGATAATACGCTTCGTATCCTCAGCGAGCGGCGCGCACCACGCTGTTAGAAACTTGAAGCGGTAGCACGTGCAAGAAGGCAGAAACATTTGCCAGCGGATGTCGTGCGTTTTCCGCTCCGCAAACATTTGCGCTCCTCGAGACGACTGCGCGCCCTTGTTTTACGTCCTTATGAAATTAGTGCTATCAAATCGTTGCCAGTAAAACTCGGCGTAGTGCCGGTTGCGCGGTTACAGTCGCTTATATGGAATAGTTGACCATTTCTCGTTTACTGTCTTCTGCGCATTTAAATGCATGCGCGCGATGCATACGCGAATGCCGCGTATACCGTATCCACCTCTGCGCTGTGTATGCACTGCATGCATTATACGTAGTCGGATCGTGCCCTCGATATACGGCATGCTTGAAATGCTACGTAGACGTGGTAAGTGGTTACGGTTGAATTCGGCGCGGTCACGAGTATTACAACTCCGTAACCATGACGGTACGTAACATTCCGGTCCGGTGGTCCCTTGTAAAACCGTCGTCGCCACCGGATCGAAGTGCGAAATACGGAATTTTTCTTTCATTGAAATCGAGATTCGACGTCGAGTTGCACCAACGAGCCTTTCTGCGCCTTTACGTGACGGAAATTTTGGCAATTCCGCCTTCTGCGATTTCTTGCCCCGCGCGCGAGGCGCTTTTACGAGGGACTGCCGACTTGCACGAAGCAGAGTTACACGTAGGAGACGCGCCGCGGCGCCGGAACGATGCACCGCGATGGGACCGCGAGTTCGATAAATCATGGCAGTATCGAGCGCTAAGTAAATCTTGGATAAATTTTTAAAATGAATCTGGGCGGAGAGTTTCTCTTGATGTCGCGTTCTGCGCATTCGGCGCAGATTATCTTTCTTTTTTTTTTTTTTTTTTNNTTTGTGCCCGCCGAAAAATGGAGGAAAGCCAGCGAAGGAACATTTTCGTAAATTTAAAAATCTCCGACCTTTCTTGTACGCTTTTTCACGGGCTACGTGCTTGGAATATTTAAGTGTGACTTATGCGTACGTATGACTCGTGTTTCTCGTTCCTTCGGCGAGCGCGTAACGCGGAGATGCACATACGCGCATATGTGCATCGTATGCAGCGTATGCACCGCGTATGGCCGCGTCGCGCGTTCCTTCGGTGCGCCACTAGACGCTCCGGTTGGTATGCGGACGTGGAAAATAGTTACCGCGAATTCAGCGCAGCCGTCGCGTCCTATCCATCCTCTTGCTTGTATCCGGCGATCCTGTGTTTCGTACCGCGCGGAAACGTCGATGCGACAGACGTCACCGAAGCGAGTCTGCCGGGGATAATGTTTCCCCGTTTACGGTGGGTATAACTCGTGGAAATCGAACAAAAACTGCTGAAACTAAACTATTATCTGGACGCGGTCTGCTCGTTCTCCAGCTTGGCTTCGAGCCCATTATCCGCATTTGCGTGAAGATTATCCGCCCGCGGTTGCATTGTGTGCTTCCGCCGCATCACTTAGCGCACGCGAGGAATGCGGGAAACAGTTACCGCGAATTCTGCACGGTCGTCCTTTCGCTTGCATGCCGTTCTCACGTCCACACGATACAACGCGCGACACACAATTGTGTCCCTCTTTGTGTCGACGTGGACACGCCTTTGGATCCAGGTCAGCCCCCGTATTCACGAGGCGAAGGAATAGCAGAAACATTTTGGTCGCATCGAATTTGGCGCTATAGTCAGCCCCTGGGCTGGGACCTGGGACGCGTTTAAAACAAACAATTAAAGAGAAACATGATGCAGATGCTGCTATGCAGGCATCTCGAGGGTATGAAGCTGCTATCTTTCAACGTTTCTTTTCATTTTCGGTCAAGGACATTGAAAAAGTCCAACAACGCTTTCAGTTTAATTAATACTTTTAACGTTAGATATGTTTGTGTAGTTTTATTACAACCGAAAGAATGATGATGTTAACATGAAAAGAAAAGTACATGCAACAATGAAAAAAATATTAGATTCGATAATTTGTCTCATTTATTAAAATTTTTATTTCCATCAAATATAAATGTATATTTCCAAATATTAGTAGACAAAATGGCAATTTTGAATTCCTCTTAACTTTATGCAAAAATTGATATTTGTAATAAATGAACAATCGGTTAATAATTCATCAAATTAAAAATCAAAACTTCTCTGTAGCTGTGCTGAAATAATTTTTTTTCGGTACATTCTTTTGCTTTTTATTCCATCCGAGAAAGAAAGGAATGCATATTTCGTAGCAATTTTAACTTAGACATTTCTGCTGCCACGTGATAGAAAGAGAGGATGTAGATACGTGTGAATTCGCAATGGCATCTTTCCTTCTTCTCCTCGTTCGTTCTTTTTTTATTTGTCCTTCCTCTCACGCTGGTTTTCCAATGTATCGTCTTCCGCAAGTGCGAGGAGAGTTTCTTTTCGGTGTGTGGCTAACGTTGCAACGAAATCAACCGCGTTACTTACGGGCTGTTCGTATATCTATCCTTATTTCTTTTTCTTCTTTTTCCTCGTAACCATATGCTTCTGAAAGTTTTCAGTTTGTATAACCTACATATCGCAATTGAGGAAGATTTCGAAAAATGTTGCAAACAACAAAGTTGTTAGATACTATCGTGAAGTAAAACAATTGTTTCATTAATTATTAATGATAATATTTTAACGTAAACTCGCTTTTATTACTGTAAAAGAATTTCTATAATTTTCTTATTCCGTCAACTATCTTTATGTGCTATACTATTTGTCCGTCCGGAATTTTTACATCGCAGACACATCGCCTCTAAGGTTCAGGATTGCTATTTTCCTAAAATCCCCTCGACCGTTATGACTGCATGATTTGGATTGGAAACGTGGGAATGCCCAGAAGCTCCCGCGCACCTTCACATGCGATATCCGTGATTGTGAAAGCTTCATTTGCATTTTGATTCAGGGAGACGTTAAACGACGTTTGACGGTAAACGGGCTCGTCAAGATCTAGCTATTGCCCCTAAGCGTCTATGGTAAGCGGCAATCTCAGCGACGGGGAGGTATAAAGCTTTCGCGCGACGATAACATTGTATCTAATATTAAGGCAATAAACTCGTCCGTTGCACCGCCTATCTCGTAAAACAGGCGTATATCTGTACTGCCAATAACCCGTCGCGATAGGAAGGCAGGCGTCTCGTCTATCAGAGCGTCCCCCGTATTGGAATTCGCTGGAGTGCCTTTCGAGCGCCGATGATTTTTCTAAACGTCGATAACAAACGCGCCCTCTCATTGGCGTGTAATTTATTGACGCCGCATCGCGAACGAGAGTACGCAACTTATTATGGACGCGTACATCAACGCCATAATATCCATACGATAACGGCGTGCAGGAAATTTTTGTTTTATCGAGTGCTTTTGTCGATTATTCTCGCGCTCACTATGTAACCGCCTATACAATAGGTATCATGTAATGCGAGCAATCAATACGTCGCACGAACGGAGAATTCACATTGACATGCGTGCCAAGTAGTGAGAGACAGACCGGAATTGACGTGCCAAAGAAAATGTCAGTCTGTATAAGAAGATAAAAATATATCGAGCGCTCTCTCTCTCTCTCTCTTTCTCGTTTCTTAACGTTGCGTTGGAAGCGCGCGCGAGTCCACGCGAGTCGTGGGCCACGAGATGAAAGGGGATCGTTCCGGCCGGCGCGGCGCATTGTATCGGGAGGAAATTACGTTTTCTCGCGGGGATGCACAGCCGGCGGAAACGGGAAGTTGAGAAAATGCATGTGGCGCGTGTAATAACGGTATAGGCGCGTACACGCCGTTCGCAATCGATCCCCCAGTCGTC